>OZ021698.1:25900984-26074421 GCA_963978495.1 Athalia circularis
AAAATTTTTTTTGAAAATGGAGGTAGTGAGACTTGGCAGGCTTTATCGGTCGAAATAAATCCAGAATGTCATGCTCAAAAGGCAATATAACATTAGGCCACCAAGGAACACGTACTCCATTTTCAGAAAAACACCTAGAAGAATCGCCCTAATTTAGCGAGTTACCGATGTCCGTGAACTTAGCTCCGCCATTTTTAAAATGTTTAAAAATATTGATTGTGCCAGATTGTGCTACACTTGTACTGCACTGTGCCGAAAAGCCCACGCCAAAATGACAAAAAATGACGAAAGTAGAGCCAAAAAAGGTTTTTTCGAGTAGCTCCGCCATTTTGGAATTGTTTAAAAAAATGATTGTGCTGGACAGTAAAGGATGCACTAATTGTTGTGCCGCTAGCGTATTTGCAGAAACTGCAACGGTTCTTGCACAAATCGAAATTTTCAAAAATCATCCTGGATAAACAAAAAATTTCTCAAAACCATGGTAGCTTAGATGACTAACTTGTGATGTTCATCGAAAGCATCAATTTTCGACCATGAAGTTTTGTTCTGAGTATCGCAGTTTCCGAAATAGGGCAAAGTCAAAATTTCGAAAACTGGAAAAAAAATGAAAAGTTTAAATCGTAGACTTGTGCCGAGTTGTGCTCGTTGAGAGCATCAATTTTCGACCATGAAGTTTTGTTCTGAGTATCGCAGTTTCCGAAATAGGGCAAAGTCAAAATTTCGAAAATTGGAAAAAAATTGAAAAGTTTAAATCGTAGACTTGTGCCGAGTTGTGCTCGTTGAGAGCATCAATTTTCGACTATGAAGTTTTGTTCTGAGTATCGCAGTTTCCGAAATAGGGCAAAGTCAAAATTTCGAAAATTGGAAAAAAATTGAAAAGTTCAAATCGTAGACTTGTGCCGAGTTGTGCTCGTTGAGAGCATCAATTTTTGACCATGAAGTTTTGTTCTGAGTATCGCAGTTTCCGAAATAGGGCAAAGTCAAAATTTCGAAAACTGGAAAAAAAATGAAAAGTTTAAATCGTAGACTTGTGCCAAGTTGTGCTCGTTGAGAGCATCAATTTTCGACCATGAAGTTTTGTTCTGAGTATCGCAGTTTCCGAAATAGAGCTGGAAGCGTTTCTTATACCATAGTTTCGTACTAGTGCATATTCAAGCATGCGCAAGGAACTATCCCCACTACTCTATCACGTATGCGGGACTGCAGTAGAGGCTGAATGGAGCATTGCGACCTCGTCATGTACACATACCTTAATCATAACTGACATAGTTAGACACTACGCGGGGTGATATAGGTTGGCGCGCCTTATAAAGGAATACTACAGCAGCGCCACGGCAGAGGTGGTGAACCGGAGCGGCTCGACTCGCATCGATAGATCGATGTGAGCTGTCAACCTCACAAAACTGACATAGCTGTTTAACAATTAATGAAACGCATTAGAAATGTCTACCGAACATACTAAAATGATACACGTTGATAGTGTAGTGGAAAACACGACTGATGTTTTTATTTGTGTCAGAGGAATGATATGGTGGATTAAACAGGATAGGATGATCTTCGTCGATGACAGAGTAAACACTTGCCATTGATGCAATCGAAATGATTGTTGTAAGAAAACGACAATAAACGAGACGCATTTAACAATTAACGAGACGCATTAGAAGTGTCTACCGACCATAATAAAATGATATACGTCGATAGTGTAGTGGAAAACACGACTGATGTTTTTATTTGTGTCAGAGGAATGAAATGGTGAATTAAATAGGATAGGATGATCTCCGTCGATGACAGAGTAAACACGTGTTTTCTGTCCGAAAATGAAAAGCGCATATTAGTCATTATGAATGTCATTATAGAATGTCATGATAATGAGTTGTTCTATTTGTTGAAAAACAAGATTCTTCGTGGTTTGGTTATTATCTCTAGAGGTAGCGGAGTCAGCTCTACCAGCCATCACGGACCAGAGGGTAGTCTTCTGCGACGCACCTCCATCGTACAATGCCTCGTAAAAGTGACCGGTCTGTCATGCATATGGAAATTCATTGATGATGGCTAATTTTCTGGCGCTCTCAGATTGAGCAATATGTCACAACGTATGATGGGTAGGTGGCTCTGAAAATTTCCGAATGAGTGGGATAACACTGCCAAAGAAATTTCGTCGCTGACATATAAATGGCAGCAAACTCTCACATTAATCAACATGAGCGCCCGATCGACTGAGTTCAATACGATCCAGTGAAGCAGCAAAGTGTCGGCTGATTTTCAAATTATGGATATCAGGTGCGGTTGGAAAATTATTGTCAGCGAAGGATGTCACTGGTCAATGATGGTAACGATAACTCATAGTTTGTGAGGACAAGATGCGACTCCACAGTTTTTAGAGTAAAGGAGGACATATGTTGCAGTCGAGATACTTATCTGATCACGCGGGTGAGGAACTTCCGTAGTAAACCATCATTGTGAAATATCATGAGTGGGCTAAACCGAAAACTTTTCAGAATAAATTACAAAACGAATGCTGATGCAAAATATACAGACACGTAGGTCGGATAAATGTCATTTATTTTCAACTTTTGGCTGTTAATACTGTGATTGCGGTATCCACATTCAATATGATGACAATATCAAATCGATCTTTAAACTAACACTAGACAGAACATGGCATGACTACAACTAAAACTACTTTGACAAACAGACTCATTAACTCAATTGAGTAATGTTGATAGGTATATACGAACAGGCAATAGTAACAAAGTGTGCGTGCGGACTAGGAATCAACTGACTTACTCACTAACTGAATACCCTAATTTTCATAGGTGCGTCAAAGCAGACAGTGACTGATTCGTAAAATGCAGACTCAAAATTAACTGACTTACTTACTAACTTAATTTATCAGTCGGAATACATAGTTGGATCGGATTGTCATAACAATTTGGTAACATGCAGATTAGAAATCAACTGAATTACTCACTAACTGAATTCCTCAATTTTTATAGGTGCGTCAAAGCAGACAGTGACTGATTGGTAAAATGCAGACTAGAAATCAACTGACTTACTTACTAACTTAATTAATTAGTCGAAATACATAGTTGGATCGGATTGTCATAACAATTTGGTAACATGCAGATTAGAAATAAACTGAATTACTCACTAACTGAATTCCCTAATTCTTATAGGTGCATCAAAGCAGACAGTGACAAATTGGTAACATTCAAACTATTTAGTGATAACAATGCGATATCACCTATTATGACTACTAATGGCTGCCAATTTTTGGAGCAAAGACAGATGCGATGTCAATTTCAAGTATTTTCTGAAGCGTGCAACTGGTGAATGGTTGCGACAACAACTCATAACAGATGATCTGACTCGACACCAGTTTTCGATGAGAGGGATGATGAGGGTGGTTGCATTATGAATGGGTCTCGATTGCCAGTTTCAAATACTTTGAACTAGTCTGTCGTGACGTTCAAAGCCGGTGATTAGTGTATAATGGAGACCCATCACTGATCCCAGCTGACAATGATTAGACATTCACTAAATTTGTGGTGATGACAATTTCATTATATTCTAAATTTTGGTTCGTTTTCATATAAAAATGAGATATGATTAAAGTCTGCTGATCTGCACGTATTTGCCTAGGACTTCGTCACTATCAATATATTAATCAAATCGACCGGAGATCAGCCCTCACAGGTCTACCTCTACCTCTAGAGATAATAACCAAACCACGAAGAATCTTGTTTTTCAACAAATTGAACAACTCATTATCATGACATTCTATAATGACATTCATAATGACTAATATGCGCTTTTCATTTTCGGACAGAAAACACGTGTTTACTCTGTCATCGACGGAGATCATCCTATCCTATTTAATTCACCATTTCATTTCTCTGACACAAATAAAAACATCAGTCGTGTTTTCCACTACACTATCGACGTATATCATTTTATTATGGTCGGTAGACACTTCTAATGCGTCTCGTTAATTGTTAAATGCGTCTCGTTTATTGTCGTTTTCTTACAACAATCATTTCGATTGCATCAATGGCAAGTGTTTACTCTGTCATCGACGAAGATCATCCTATCCTGTTTAATCCACCATATCATTCCTCTGACACAAATAAAAACATCAGTCGTGTTTTCCACTACACTATCAACGTGTATCATTTTAGTATGTTCGGTAGACATTTCTAATGCGTTTCATTAATTGTTAAACAGCTATGTCAGTTTTGTGAGGTTGACAGCTCACATCGATCTATCGATGCGAGTCGAGCCGCTCCGGTTCACCACCTCTGCCGTGGCGCTGCTGTAGTATTCCTTTATAAGGCGTGCCAACCTATATCACCCCGCGTAGTGTCTAACTATGTCAGTTATGATTAAGGTATGTGTACATGGTATGGTAGCCACAAGCTGTAGCGGAGCGACTTGGTTATATGCGTCAGCCTAGGCTTGCAACTTTGTATACATCTAGGTTCAGCTGGAAGCGTTTCTTATACCATAGTTTGGTACCCTATATTCTGTATAATTTTCATTTGTCCTTTCATTAATGTTTCAAATCTATTGCGTTATTTAAAATTTCTATCTGGAAATTCGAACATATCTTTATCTGAGGGCTAGTTTGCACTGTTTTTATTTGATTATTCTGCTTATAATACGATTTTTGTCAATATAGCGCACCTCTGAGAAGTTTCTTATATTTGTTATTAAGTTAGCCATCGTGCGGCGAGTTATCGTTATTTCAGGATAGCTATTCGCACACAATAGAGACCGAAATCTTTAAAACTTCATAAAAAGCCATGACTGATAAGCCGAGTATCTCCAACCTCAAACATCTTTTAAGATTACCAGAGTTCCATAACGTGATAGAATCCGATGGACGCGTTGTACCACCAAGTTCTGAAATATTTACAAAAATATCATCAGTCATGGAATCGAAATATCGGCTTAATCCAAAATATATTTATACGATAATTAAAATGAATCGCTACAGTGTTTATTCTGATTTATTACAAGAGCGTGATATAGAAATGCCGGTAAACGTTTCCGTTGCTGATAGTAGCATTGATTCCGTGAATAATCAAAAAGTTACCGAATTCCATATCGATATTACGGATGTATGGGACAAAATGCAACCAGAAGAAGTCCACTATCGATTAAAAGGTCGAGCCCAGCGAAGCGAATTCAAGTTAAAACGAAGTGCATGGACTAATGTACTTTTTGAAGCGATCTTCCGTAAGACTAGACTTCCGTGTCCTTTAGCTTTTAAATCTGTAAAAATTTCTCGAAGCGGATTTTTTGCCACAGTTGTTGGTAATTGCCCGGAATGTCAATGTTCATTTTTCGGAAAAATTGTCAATGATCCGAAGGAAGGAGAAAAAATAATAATGGAATGCACGATTACCGATTTCGATCCTGATGCACAGCACAAGAAGAAGCGCCATTTGAAAGGTCAGGTAAGAGAAACTGTGGCTAAAGAATTAGTGGATAAGAATATGCTACCTTGCATATGGCGACGAAAAAAAGCTGATGAGCTAATGAAAATTGGTGACGACGAACCTCCCCATTTTTATAGCAGTGACGTACTACGAAGGGCAAAGTTGGAATATAATGACAGAGAGCTTGGTCTTCCAACGAAAGATTTATACAGTAATTTACAAGCTATGAAATACGATATAAAATATGAGGGAGCGATTCATTCAATTGGGTTAGATCCTATATATGTGCACTATTGGACAAAGGAGCAGCTTGCCATTTTTGAACAGTATCCTATGACTTCATACATAGACGCCACAGGATCGGTGATGAAGAAGGTTTTGTTACCAAATGGGGAATTATGTCCTCACGTTTACTTGTATCAAGCAGTTGGTCAAGTCGGAGATGAAACAGTACCCATTTTTCAGATGGTGTCCGCTATTCAAAACACCAATGCAATAAGTCATTGGCTAAATGAATTTCTACGTGTCGGAGCAATGCAAAAAGCCTCTTTCCCCATCCCTAAAGAGGTGATCACCGATTTTGATAAGGCTCTTTTAGGAGCTGTTAGCCGAGTGTTTGCTCAAAGGCCAAGTCTGAAGGCCTACTTATGTTTTAGTTACGCGCTGCTGACAGGAAAAACTAACGATGTACCTTCTCCTTGCCTCTTACGGCTCGACATTTGCCACTTTATAAATATGGTGGCTCGGTGGAAATGTTTCGCAGGAAAACCAGCTAGGGTTAGGCAGATGTATTTGCGTTCTATGGCCGTACTGCGAAAGCAGGAAACCCTCGCAGATTTGGAAAACGTTGCCAAGGCAATATTTACACTTGCGCTCAGCGAAAACAAAGGGCATGATAGTCCAGCGGAAAGAGCAAGGTCCACGCTAACAGCATGCATCAGAGCCACTGACGGTAAATACTCAGCCGAAAATACTGGAAATCGAGGAAGCCGAAGGACTTGACGAAAAACCTATGGACAACAGTGACTTATCAGGAACTGATATTTGGAAATGGGCCGACAAATTATACAGCGAATGCCTTTTGACAATTAATAATGAAACCACGGATCTTGACGACGTGAACGGTTTTTATTGTCATGCATTTGCCAACAAATTAAAATCTTTGCTTCCATACTTTCCTTTATTCAGTGAAGTAATGCGTAGTGTATACAATTATGGATCCGTCAATGCAACATCTGCAGCCGTTGAATCTGAATTCAACGATCTTAAGGATCGTTTATTCAAAAACGTCGGTCTGCCAATGCGGATCGATAAATTTGTAGCAAGACACATTGCTTCTTTTCCCGGTAAATTAAAACTAGCAATGGCAGGTCGGTATCACCAGAGCAATTTAAATGAACTGACTGTCGATAGGGACTGTGCACACGATGATTCTGAACGGTCTACGCATATCAAACAGATTATGATGGATCTGACGTGCAACGAGTCCGGACAAGCACAATATATGCTCGAAAATACCAACTGTTATTCGAACGAAGTTTCGGAGGTTCCGGATGTTGCTGAGCGGGCAATAATTGATGGAAAGACTGACAATACGCAAATTGAGATAGTCGCCGAACTGAAAGAGGAACAAAATTGGAGAAATAAAAATGATAGACCGAACAAAAAATTTAAGTATACTGAAACTAGTTTTCATAACATTCCGGATGCTGCTGACCGAACTACCACGGACGAAAAAGTCACTGCAAAAAAATCGATAAGACACCAAAATAATCGACCAGATTTGAAAAATGAAAAATACTCGGATATGAGCAAAAAGAAAATGCCGAATACATATTTTCGATACACTGACCCGTGTCCTGATTTTATATCATCTGATGCAAAATATACGAGGTTGCCACTTATTGTGAATGCCAACCTTTGTCCATTCATAAGAGACGGATCGAACACTTTTATTATATCTAACACCTGCGGTTACGATAGCTTATGTCAGATCCTCGGCATGGCAGCATCGATCAGCGACATTTACCGTGAAGCAATCAAAAAGATGCAGTCCAATATATTTGCATGCGTGAACACCTTATTATCAGATGGAGTATGTGCTAAATTATATCGTCAGCGTGCAAACGTACTACGGAACTTGTCACAGCTCAAACCGGAAGTAAGACGCAACGGCGTGATAAAAATAAATGGGAATTTAACGCTTTATAACTTGGCTACTTATTTACTCGAAGATGACCCGAGCTGTGTGGAGAATGCCGAATGTTCAATCTGCGGAGTAAAAAAATCAAGAAAATATCCCGTGCAAACCACTAATTATAATGTTATATGTGAAAACGGAATTGGTCACCTGGCGCAGGCCATCGATCAAAGTAGAAGCACTCCGAAATTGTGCTGTGGAAAAATTCCTGATGTCAGGATAACTTACGGCCCACATATAGTGTGTGAAATAGATACTGGAAAGTCCGATAAAACAGCGTTACGTGATTTCCCTGATCAAATTCAACCTTCTCACGCACAGAATTATAGAATCGCTGGCGTTATTGGATACGAAGGTCCCAGAAAAGTTAATTCAATGGGACACTATATCGCATATGTCAAATCTGACAGTCAATGGATAATGTACAACGACACTGACAAAAGCAAGAAATCGCAGCTAGTAAGTGCAGATTTAGAAGTGGAAGCACATATTTGCGTCTATGTCGAAGTGAAAATATAGAGATAAACGTTATGGTTTATTGTTAAAAAATATGGTGGTTTGGAGTCAAAAAATACTGCAGAACTGACGAACTGCGGGGTCCACCTACTTAGAGTATTCTGCATGCCGATGATTAATGGTTTAGAGTAAAACAATACTGCGGTAATGACGCCCCCATTTTCTATTTTATATGCTCTTCAAAAACCATTTTTTCTTTCAATTCGAATACATTTTTTTTTAGTTTTTCATTAAACATTTTAAATAGATTCAAGTATTAATTTTTTTCAAATTTTTATCAGCTGTTCACGAAACAGTGACAATTTGAAATCAATCTACGAAAATAATCGACCAAAATTGCATTTTTTCGACAAGCACAACTCGGCACAAGTCTACGATTTAAACTTTTCAATTTTTTTCCAGATTTCGAAATTTTGACTTTGCCCTATTTCGGAAACTGCGATACTCAGAACAAAACTTCATGGTCGAAAATTGATGCTCTCAACGAGCACAACTCGGCACAAGTCTACGATTCAAACTTTTCAATTTTTTTCCAATTTTCGAAATTTTGACTTTGCCCTATTTCGGAAACTGCGATACTCAGAACAAAACTTCATGGTCAAAAATTGATGCTTTCAACAAGCACAACTCGGCACAAGTCTACGATTTAAACTTTTCAATTTTTTTCCAATTTTCGAAATTTTGACTTTGCCCTATTTCGGAAACTGCGATACTCAGAACAAAACTTCATGTTCAAAAATTGATGCTCTCAACGAGCACAACTCGGCACAAGTCTACGATTTAAACTTTTCATTTTTTTTCCAGTTTTCGAAATTTTGACTTTGCCCTATTTCGGAAACTGCGATACTCAGAACAAAACTTCATGGTCGAAAATTGATGTTCTCAACGAGCACAACTCGGCACAAGTCTACGATTTGAACTTTTCATTTTTTTTCCAGTTTTCGAAATTTTGACTTTGCCCTATTTCGGAAACTGCGATACTCAGAACAAAACTTCATGGTCGAAAATTGATGCTTTCGATGAACATCACAAGTTAGTCATCTAAGCTACCATGGTTTTGAGAAATTTTTTGTTTATCCAGGATGATTTTTGAAAATTTCGATTTGTGCAAGAACCGTTGCAGTTTTTGCAAATACGCCAGCGGCACAACAATTAGTGCATCTTTTACTGTCCAGCACAATCATTTTTTTTAAACAATTCCAAAATGGCGGAGCTACTCGAAAAAACCTTTTTTGGCTCTACTTTCGTAATTTTTTGTCATTTCGGCGTGGGCTTTTCGGCACAGTGCAGCACAAGTGTAGCACAATCTGGCACAATCAACATTTTTAAACATTTTAAAAATGGCGGAGCTAAGTTTACGGACATGAGTTACCGGCGTCGGCAACTCCCGTCTATCGCTAATTTTTCTATCGACCGCGATCCAGTCGGTAATCTCTCGCGAGTGCCAAAAGTGACAGCTGATTTACATTTGTGTCTCTGTTTCACTCCCGCCTCTCGGGGGTTTTCTTTCCTCTCTGTCGCTCTCCCGTGGAGCACTAGTTTCAATCCGCTATCGTTGTTTCTTCTACCGCATGGCAGTAGGCTAACTGCAACTGTTGTCACTCTTGCACCCATCGCGGAGCCATTACACTATCTATAACTAACCCTTGTACTGTATAGTCTTTCGCTGTACGACTTCTATCGCTAAGTTTGAACTTGTAAAACCTGCCGCTGGCTTTGGAAAATATATCTCTTATTGTGTGCTACCATATTTTCCGCTTTTCTTCAGTTTCATTTAATTGTTGCTTGAACCTCCACGACTCTACCGGTTGCTGTTGCCTGAGCCTAGCCAGCTACCCGCCGGACCTGAAGAAGCCACCGCTGAGTCATCTGAGCTTGGTGAATTTCTTTTGCGTATTTTGGTTGGTTTTATTGAATAATAAGTTCGAGTAGAGATTTGTTTCGAGTATCGACGTATTACGTCTGGCGCCCAACAAGTCATTTAGGTGAGTATTTGCGTGCATCAGGTTTCCTCAGGTCAAGCCGAAGTGCCGGACAAGATCCCGGGAATAACCTGCCCAGGATAGAAATCTTGATTTCCGTTGCAATGTATATATATATATATGTCGGAGAACGAGCCCGTATTTTATCGGGGGCGGGCGGATTCATATTTGAAAGGTTGCTCTTACAGGCTAATAAACTAAACAAAGTTCAACTTAACAAATAGTCTCAATTATCAAACTAACCAAAATCTCTAACGAATTTAACAATACGGCTCGAATCACGCCAAAGGGAGACACGTTAACGAATACACGAGCCCGTCTTTAATTTCTTTACCGTGATCTCCAAAAATGCTACGATGCTGCAGCTCTCATTCCCAAAATGAGACTGCCCTCAAAAATCAGCATTGCCAGGGCTGTGGCTACGTTCGATGGAGGACCACACAAAAAGGACCTTCATCTCGCATCCCCTTCGACGCCACTCGAGTCGACCATACGTCTAAGGCTCTAATTACTAAACATAAACACTAACAAATATGCCTTAACGTAAACTTAGACTAAATGCCATCTTTGGCGACTGACAGTCGCCAGAGATCCAGATCCAATATACTATGCGCCGACATATATATATATATACAAGGTGTCCGGCAACTAGCGCACTTCCTCGTACCGGTGAATTCGTTTCGAAAAACCAAGACGAAAAAGTTCAGTGCAAAAATGTCGAGGCATCAACCGTTTTCGAGTAAGAGCCGTTTAAAGTCGCCCAATGTAAGGCCAGATAGGAGACAGCGACAGGGACGTATTCCTAGCGGCGCACGGGGCTCGAGCCGGCCGGGCAGCGTGACCCATGAAACATAACAGACTCGCTTGCTCGCTGGCCACGCAAAATGAGTGCTCTCATATACGTCCCTGTCGCTGTCTCCTATTTGGCCTTACATTGGGTGACTTTCAACAGCTCTTACTCGAGAACGGTTGATGCCTCGACATTTTTGCACTGAACATTTTCGTCTCAGTTTTTCGAGACGAATTCACCGGTACGAGAAAGTGCGTTAGTTGCCGGACACCCTGTATATATATGCCGTATGTCCGCGAGCTCGCGCCGCAGTAACCCCGGTTACCCACCGTAAGGCGCTCACGCTAAGATGACGCACCCTGGCTTCGGCGAAGGGGGTGAGGCAGGGCAGATCTCGCTCGTTGACAGTTAAGTTAGAGATTTGTGGCAGATAGCCGTATTAACCAAAGTGTACAAAGCGAATATAGCCAATAAGGAAAAAGAAGGAAAGAGTTGGAGATTTAACGTTGCGTTAGGTTAATGATACACGACCGTAGGTTAATGTGACACTTCTACTAGACGAATAAATCGGATTATTTACGATATTTTGGTTAACTGACGTTGATGGAAAGCAATCAGTAGTGGAGTTAGCCAATCGTGGAAAGTAGTGAACGGATACACATAATCAGCAGGTAGGTGACGACAAGTATTGCAGATAGAATTTTATTAGCACTCAATTGACATGAGAGCTACTTTATTCATTCATTTATAGGATTTCACACAGTCAGAGGAAGCTAGATAGTCAGTCTCAACCGGAGTGTCGTTGCAGATGAAGTTTGTCACCTGAAAAAGTAAGAATTCTGGATTAATTATTAATAAAACATTTTCTTTGTTAATAACATTCAAGTTTCAAACAAAAAGGTAGTTGTTGGGAGGCAGTTCGATTGGGATACTGTCCGACATGTAAACCCAAAGGTAGCTAACTAGGAAGCTGGTCTCGACAAAGGTGTCGTGGTAGGGAAAGTCCCACCGGAGCATCAGTTGGAGAGTAGTTTTACCGGGACATTGTGGAAGACGCCCACCCAAAGGTAGCTGCGTTGAAAGCTGGTCTTGACCATGGTGATGTTGTAGATAGAGTTCTAACCCAGGCACTGTAGACATATGGAATATGCGTAGAAAGACCAGGGTGGAGTGTGACTCACATTCGATTGAAATCCTGTGACTGAATGAATATAGCAGTTGAAATGTTGATTGTGTGTTAATAAAATTGAATCTGCAATACTTGTTGTCACCTACCTGCTGATTATGTGTATCCGTTCACTACTTCCCACGATTGGCTAACTCCACTACTGATTGCTTTCCATCAACGTCAGTTAACCGAAATATCGTAAATAATCCGATTTATTCGTCTAGTAGAAGTGTCACATTAACCTACGGTGGTGTATCATTAACCTAACGCAACGTTAAATCTCCAACTCTTTCCTTCTTTTCTTCTTTTTCCTTATTAGCTATATTCGCTTTGTACACTTTGGTTAATACGGCTATCTGCCACAAATCTCCAACTCAACTGTCAACGAGCGAGATCTGCCCTGCCTCACCCCCTTCGCCGAAGCCAGGGTGCGTCATCTTAGCATGAGCGCCTTACGGTGGGTAACCGGGGTTACTGCGGCGCGAGCTCGCGGACACACGGTATATATATATTGTAACGAATATTTTCGTCGAAATAGCGGATTCGTTACCCTACAGCGTCCCTGGGACAGACATTCAAAACTTATAAAAACTCAATTTATCGGGCGCCAGACGCGAAACGCGTCGTGTCAAAGATAACTCCAATAAATCCAAAGAATCAAAAAACTGGGCGGAACGACGGCATTGAAGTCCGATTAGCTCAGATGCACCGAGGAAATAGTAGAGGGGATGGGCGGAAGGGGCTAAGTGTGCGCAGGTCTACAGGTGAACTTAAAGAAAAGATAACTCCGGTACAGAAATTCCTTCGATAGGGTTTTTCCCGTGTATTACAATATTCGGTAGTCAAGTTTTTACAGCGAGGTAAAGGCGGTAAATTAGCGATGCAATACAATCAAAAGAGTAGCGGTAAGCGGGAATAATTAGCGAAACGGATAAGAGTATTCTTGAGCTGGCGTTACAATTATCAAAGAATCATTTGGGTAGATCTGACTGCCTGGCGGGACTATTTGCTGTGGTGTGGTGGGACCAAAACAACTAGTGCCCTTAATACAGGACGGCGAACGTAGTGCGCCGCTACGCCGTGGAGTAATACAATAATACGATAACACAGCGATATTCCAAATTTTGAGGCGTTACAGAAAGGCTTAGCGAAAGGCATACTACAGATGTTCTACAATTAGTACGGCGATAATGCAAAGTGATATTGACTCCTTATAAACAGAACTACTGAATTAACGAAGGGTATCTTAATTCTACTTATCATATTGCAACTGCGTTCAGCAATAAGCGGTATGATCCCTGGGAGTAACATAGTTACACTTTCTGAGATATTCATTAATTATTAGGCAAAGCAACAAAGATAATAATCCGTCTCAAAATCAGTATAGCATACAGCGGCTAAAATCTACTCAAACATGCGGTGATGGTCTAGGCCAGATGGCAAAAATACAAGGAGATAACAAACTACGCTACAAATTGATCAAAGCAAAGAATACAGACAATCACGAAGTCGCTCTTCAGAATCTAAGATTAATGAATCAAATCAGGTGCCCCTAATCGGCACGCTACACAACAAAATATTCCTTCGGAGAGACTTCGGACTTCTATGCAACAGAGCGATAGACCTTACCTTAAATGCAGAGATAGCGAAAGCAAAAGTAAAAACACAAAGATAAAAAGAAATACTGAGCGAGAAACTATAGCAATAACTTAGGCGGTAACTAAAGCGGTAGAATTAAGCGGGAAGAAATACGTCAGGTGTTGATAAAGGCTGAACGCAAAAGAAAAAGCCGATCTTCATCCTCGTAGTCGGTGGTTCTTCTCTACCCCGACCTCCTTTATGGTAGGGCGAAAGATTAGGCAATACCATTGGTCATCATCACACGTGACTTTTGCGTCAAGATTCGGGGTGACTCGTTAGCTGTCGGGAACTTAGGTGTTGGCGAAGAGCAGCAAGACATATGTAGTATCGTACTCTCCTTCCCTTCCATGCGGGAAATCTGCAACTTAGTGCGGTGACTATTTCGCTCGCAGGTGGATATTCCATACTGATCTGATGCGGTAAGGTGCGTTATTTGGGCTTTTCCTGGGTGCTGTAGCCTCTCGTTCTTCCGGTCTGCAGTTCGCAGAACACCACAGGTGAAAGGTTCGCAAGAAACCAACAATCAGCTGTGGCACAGGGAGGCCTGAGGATGTTGCGACCATCCTGTTCCTCCTCCAGACGTCGCGGGGTGCTATACTCACCCATTATCACGACGGTTCCTTACCTTTGGACAACGATACTGCCGTAAGCCTTCCTGGGGCCAATACGGCGTCGGTGACGGAAGCGAGAACACTTGGTGGTATAGCTGATGTTTCCTCGGGAAGAAGTCGGTTTTTTCCCTCGGGGATTCAACTGCCGTAGCGTTAGCTCTATTTACTACGCTGCGTTGGGAATCAGTCAGCTGGCGAGATAGCGAGAATCAGCGGTAGTCGTCTACTCCGTCTGACTTTAATCCACAAATAACGATAGCCTTCTCATATATGGGATGCTACTCCTAGACGCCTTTGCAACTTAGCAATCCGGAGCTGCACATCCGTGAGGATCGACAAAGCGGTAGATCACAGCGGCATTCGAATTAACGGCAATCCATGGTGCGGTAAGAAGAGAGATATCCTCGGGGGCGGTAGAGATGTCTTCGTCCAGTCGTAGTTACAGAATTATGCATATAATAATTACAAAGCGTATTCAAACCAAGCTAACCTGCCTATTTAGTGTCACTCTGATTTCTCCCAGGGTTTCGCGGTATTTCTGACGTATTTCTGTCGCTATTCGGAAGTTTTCTCTAGAACAGGCCCTACTGGGACGTTGCATCGAAAATGCAACGTCACAATATATATATATATATACACACACACACATTCATCTGTGGGTTTTGGAAAATTTGTGAAGAATATTGTTTTTGTTCATAACTTTCGAATGCAATAAGCGATTCCATTGAAATTCGGAAAGCAAACGGGGACCGGTAATACGGAGATACCCTGCAAATTTCAACTCTCTTTGTACATTAGTTTTTGAGATACCGTGAACAGAAAAATTTATTAAAAATAATCTACGAAGAAAAAGAAGAAGAAGAAGAAGGAAAAGAAGTAGAAGAAGAAAAAGGAAAAGAAGAAGAAGAAAGAGAAGAGGAAGAAGAAGATTGTGATTTTCAATAACTTTGAATCCCGATAACTTAGGAACCGCTGGATTGATATTATTGTAGTTCTTCGAGGACAACACGGTAGTACGGCAATGACAAACAATTTTTGTCTGAACTTTTTTGCGAAATTATCAGCCGTTCGCGAGAAAAAATACCCCGGTTCAAAGTATGACGAGTTGGTTTGAGAAAAGATTGCTGGCTGGCGCTCGCCTGCCTACGGTACTTGGCGGCGATTCGCTGCCGCGAATCTTGATACTAAGTCAATACAAAAATCTAATTGTTGTTCGGACCCCTGCAAAGACCCTATGACGTTACAAGTTATGTATTTATCCTGTGATCATGCGTTTCCAGAACTACTGACGGAACAAGTGAGAGTCCAAGTGATGGATTTAGAGCGAACGGAAGCAGGAATCGATACTAGACGCAACCGTACGGCATATGCAATTTGGAAGAAATCTTTATTCAATTTTGCAAGGTGCCATATGACCTTGCGATGTACGATACGCTGGAGTAGACGCTCAGTACCTGAAAATATAATTGAATTGATATTTTTGCTTAAAACCATAATTCGGCACTATAATGAAGATTAAATACTGAAATTTTGAAATATCACCCTCTTGATGCTGAAGTATTGAGTTTTTCAGTTCCGAATGCTTCAAATAGTCCATGTTATCCAAGTGGTCTGGTACTCCGATCACTGAAGATCATCCATGGATTCCCCATAGTCTTGAAATTATCGATCGAAATCGATTTAGAGTTGTGTACTTCTTACTTAATCACACATCAATATTTTTATGTGGGGTATGTAATCAAACGTTTTGAATTCAGAAATTTCAATTCTTCATGAATAACTTTCGTTTCATTTCCAATTCACGTCTTGATTCTTCATCCAGTTTACGGCGATCGTTGGTTAAATCACACATCACAACTCGTGTGTAATCAAAATATCATGTAGAATTTCGAAAGTCTTCGAATTTCCACACGTATCAATTTCTGGCAAGTCTGTAATATGCTGGGGAAGCTCGAGCTGTGGATACCTGCTGCATATGTTTGGCAGTCGAGTCGTCGCATGTACTGGTACCATGTGGCCACTAATGTACCCGCATTGATTCCCTTGCAAACCTGGAGGAGAGCAAGGTATGCCCCATATGCAAACGGTCATTCGAACTGGCAATCCGCGTGATAAGGCCATGATCACGCGACTTGCATTGTAAGCCTGGCAGGGGGGGGGGGGGGAAAGGGAGGGGGGGGGATCGCTGTCTGTTTATTCTATAAGTTTTTCATTTAAGTATAGTTCTTTTTAGTCAGTAGATTATTATTTTTTATGTTCGTGGGGTCGCTGATGAAGATGTCAAATTGAAATATGACGGTTGTCAATCGTCAACTTGACTGTCGTACTCATAAATAGAGAAAAACTGATCTTTGTATCAAGACCTATAACACGCTCATGTATTGGTTCAAACCTAGCAAATTAACACGGATTTTCTAGCACGCACACTAGCGAAACCTGGAATACACCTAGCAAAGAGAATGAAAAGTGAAAAATTAGAAATCAATTTAAAATAAAGTAGAAAAACCATTCAGTACAAAACCTAGCACGATAACTTCTCTCGGCATAAAGGGAAATCTGCAAAGATGCATCAATGTTGAAGCGTTTTTGGACACCGCAGAAACGCATGAAACATTTTAGTTTGACCCAATAATTGTTCAGAACAGGAATTCTAAACAGGCAAGAAGGAAGTTCATTGTTGAAGAAACTAATTTCCTAAATGACAATATTTTCTATAATCAAAAATACCAATAATGGACACCATAGAAGGTCATGGAACAATTAGTCTATAACAAATTGTCCACATTGAAAAAACTAAAGTCGTGAAGATCTACAGAGACTAGAATAAGAAATATTTCTATCATAAAATTATGTTCCAAAATCGAAGATACCAAAAATGGACACCATAGAAGGTAATAGAATATGAAGGATTAACCGCCAGAATCATATAAAAGAGCGGCCACTCAGCCTGGCCAAAACAGCTGTGACACCGTCACCTACATATACTATATTGTCATGTACAAAAATTTCATGTCACCGATTTTTCTTTGAAAGAAAAAAATTTATAACCAATGTTGAGCAATCATTGAATTGAAAAATTCAGTTGAAATAGTTGCAGGAACACTTAAGCGACATGAAACAACTAAATACAAAGTATGAAAAACATTAGGATTGAAAAGCAAGAAAGGTTTCTCATGTATGATACACCGCCCCTCAAAGGGTTAATACTTATCAAACTACATATCTGGAATTTCAGTGTCTGTAATATTATAACGCATCTGTGATTTCAATATAGTTCGTCAAAGTCATTGTATTCTGCTCCGACGGATTATGAAACCGTCTTTTTTTTCTCATAGTGGTTTTGGAATATCAGATACCTATACTTACTAGTTTATTAAACTGTATCGCCAAATAACTCGAGTACAGAATAAAATATGTTCAAACCATCAATCATAATTATCATTGTTATGATCATTGTTATATTACTACGCGAAAGGTACGATTCTGATACTGATTTACTGATTCCAGAAATATCGACGATAATTTGTAATTTTTCTACAAGTAATAATTTGTCCTATAAAATAATGGAACTTTATATTTTCACAGAGTATTTCCAATTTTATACCTACCTCGTTACTTTCCATCGATCACATATGACTTTTGAGTACGTATGTGTTGTAACGTGGCGTTCTCAGCCCCGTTACTACGGCACCCAAATCTACCGAAAATCCCTCCCGTTTTTCGTAAACTGTATTATAGAACGCAGAACACCACAGAGATACACCAAGGCCAAATTGAGATAAGAGATATTCAGTATGTTCCGCTAATTATATGTTTTTTCCCGAATATTCTCTCATGTGACCGGGTGAGCTACCGACGAATTGAAACCACGAAGAGCCTATGACCATCTCCCGGGCCCTCTCCTCAAGAAATCAGACGCTGACGTCATCCGTACCGCCAACTACCGTTACGAGGACCCCCCAGTGAGCAACAGGACCCTCAGCTGGGGATAGTATTGCTATCATCTACCGCCTCCCGACCTCCCGAATCTCTACCGGCGTACAGGACTGAAGGACGACCTGTCCGCGATCTCCCGCTAGAAGATCGGTGCGTAAGACGCTTGCTATCGACAACTGGATGCTACGGAGACGGCGTATAGGGTGGCATGGACCGAGTAGTGTCACCTCCCGTCCCGTAACTTACTGGCCTGGAGCCAGACCAGAGTAAATATCTCCCGTTCCGGAGCTGTGTCCCGTCACCGGGTAACACTTGGAAACCTCCCGGGGTGACGGTCTGCCTAGGAGAGCGTGTAGGAGCCGAAGCACAGGTGAGCCCAGGACTACACTCCGACTCCAGAGGCGATATTGGGACCAGGCTATCGTCCTCGACGACGAAGACTCCAAGTGCCTGAGTCGACGCAGCCTTGGATGGCTCTCCAACAGCAGGCAGCCCGCCGGACAGCACCTAACAGCAAGCGCAGCCAGCAAGGAAGCGTGGGTGGTGACGTCAGAGGAGAGGAGAGGCGCCGAATAGTCAAAATTCTATTATCACCGGAAGAATTGCGCCCTACACCTATGAGGCAATTAGGAGAGGGAGCTACGCCAATCCGGGACGATTTCTGAAAACGAAGATCAAAGAATCTGGAGCTCAACTCATCCTACTCTACGCAGAACCGTTGTACTGATAAGGCGATTTTGTTAGAACCTACCTCTTCCGTTCAGATTCCCGACCCGTCCTTACTATCGTTTTACCTACCGCTTTGCCACCTACCGCTATCGTTGCACTAATTTAGATTCACTCCCGTCCGCCCTTAGCTCCAGTTCAATTCAAAGTAAAATATTGTTAAAGAAAGTTGTTAGAGTCAGTAAAATCAGTGGGTGCCGAACTCCTTCAGTGAGGTAAGGTTTTCTACCTTCTGTAAAAAGTCACGACGTCGCCCAGTGGGAATTGAGAATTGGCCCAAGTATTTTGATAGTTTGTTAGCTCTTTGTGAATAAGTCGGTGCAGGGTACGGCCCCACCGCATTACGTTTGGGTCAGCCCAGTAATTTGGTCCAAGTTTGTTAATAAGTCGGTGCAGGGTATAGCCCCATCGCATTACGCTTGTTCAGTTTGATTCTTTGTTAAGATCGGCAATTCTGTCATTTCTCCCGGCAAGCCTCGTGGCTAATTAAGTTTCGTCCGTTTGGGACAATTAATATTTGAATATTTAGCGGTCTTCTACCGGTTTTTCCGTGCATTTGCTGCACGAGGCTTAAGTGTGTAACTCTCGTACCTAAGTAACTAAGTAATTCGTTAAGTGAGCCTTAGTGATATCTGGTTGTTCTGCAGGTTATTCCGATTATAATTTGTCATTGTTAATATTTTGGGTTCTGCAACTAAGTAATATCGTCCCGTACCGTTTAAAAATCCACCTGCTGCAGTAACGCAGAGTAGCCACGGAGGCGCTCCCGCTCCGTGTAAAACCACACTTCTGCCGTGCGTAATTACGGTCTGGAATCGCTATCAATTCGTAAGGTGCATCAGTAAACTATCGCTCCCGACTACCGTAATTGTAATTCCCGACACTACCGTGTAAATAATCTCCTGCTACCGTTTAGCGAATTACAATTTAGTTAATCCCGCTTATTGTTCACCTTCCGACTGTATTTCTGGTTGATACTTTTGTAAAAATACAGTTCCGTTCATTACGAATTTGTTTACTGCTTTCCCGTTCTTTTGTTCGTGCCCGAATTGTTGTTGTTGATCCACGCCACTCTACCATTTATTCTGCTGTGGAACAGCCTGTGCCTAGCCAGCCACTCCGTCGGATCTGGATTGGTCATTTAGTAAGATTTGGTTAATAATACGGTAAGTGACGCGATAACGCGTCTGGCGCCCAACATTTTCTCTCATTCCCGTTTGAATTCAGCTTCCCGTTTGGACCAGGTCGCGCCGAAGGCACGTGCAGGTTTCCCGGGTAAAACCCGCCCGGGGTAAAAAACCTAGCGTCGCAGTGTATACGAGAATTCGAAATTTTCATACTCATAGCCCTGAAATTTCTCTTCGATACATCCGTGACTTCATCATTGTCATCAAAGAATGATTCGGAACGAATTCAGCAAATTCAACGCGAATAGCACATTAAAAAAATTCGCCTCATAACACACCGTACAGACAACGGAGAAAATTTTTCTCAATGACCATCAAAGCCCATTCGACGCTTACTAGATTGTAACAGCTGAATAGGATGTAACGAGTAACGAATAATCAGGAGTTATGCGATCACCATCTCAACTAGCGGAAATTCCGCCCCTTTCATTTCACCCGAAAAGTATTAGAATTACTTGAAAACTGAATACGAGTAGCTCGAATATGTGTAGCTCGAATATGTATAGCTCGAACATGTGTGGCTCGAACATGTGTAGCTCGAACATGTGTAGCTCTAACATGTGTAGCTCGAACATGTGTAGCTCGAACATGTGTAGGTCAAACATGTGTAGCACGAATTTGTGATGGTCGGTGGTACGTCTGTGTAGGTCAGAGATCTCAGCTTCGGGTTTTGTGTAGCTCGTAGTCGCGTGGCTGGAAGTTGTGTGGCTCGCGGATGTGTGACTTGTATCACGTGTAGCTCAAAAATGTGTAGCTCTGGTTTTGTGAAAGATGATTTTGTGTAGAAATAGACGTGTGGGATTGGAGCCCTCCTCACTTTTCAACATCTTTCTTTTTAATTTGAGCACCCAAAAGTTTCAGTTTCTGCGTATGAAATTGATAAAGATAAAATCAATTTTGTATAATTTTATTAAAAAAAAAATTTAAAAGTGATGATAAAGAAAAAAATGTTATGTACGCCCAGTGTGTTTGATGTTGACCCTTCTAGTGGCCACGGGCTTTGGGCTGACTCGGGGCAGTTCGGTCGCTAGCGACAAGCCGCAATGAAGGCTCGCTGTGATAGTTAGGTCGTCTGCAACCGCGGCTGTTTAACAGCTCTGAATTCGTTTCTGCTTTCGATCTGTTTCGATCGGCGATGCAATAATCGCAACGATTACTATTTATTAAGAGTACCAAAAGAAGTAATTTTAAGGAACAATACGAGTTGTTTCTTCTTCTGGGACATGAGCAATACTCTATACGAATTATTCCTTTTTCTAGGATATTAGGAATAATATGAAAAATATTGGGCACTATCGGAGGAGTAACCTCGAAAAATCTAACGGTCAAATGTTCGATACATCACATGTGATTTTATCAGATGTGAAACCGAAACTATTTTCGTAGATTATGCCGGGAGCTTAGTTAAATCATAGATATATTGAAGTAGATCGGACAAGATGGCGCTGAATTGTAGTATATGCGATTAAATATTGGCGGCACGCTCGGCGATTCGTCGCAATTTGAGGATTTCGCTTCAGGACACTGTTTTACTTACAGAATGACCTGTTACCCCATAATAATTCAATGAAACCATCCAACTTGACCGACAGATATGTAACGAAGCAAAATTAACCATGTTATACACGATACCCATAATTTTCAACGTTAGACACAGTAATACCCATGATAATTTATTCCAGTATATTTCAATATACAAAAGTGCACAAATGCATGGCGTGGTGGATTGTGCTCTCTATACAGGGTGAATCCTTGAACTCTGTCAACACGTCATGGGTATGTTGGGGCTGCTCAGACAAGCATTTTAAGGTAACAAATTCATGGTCGGAAACTCCTCCTAACGGCTGTGGAGGACTTGGAAGATTTTTTTTTTTTTTTTTTTTTTCTGGTAGGTACCCAGGGGTTGTTCGTAGTGTAATGAATCAGAGGTGATTACTCGCGACCCAACGTTTTATTCAGGCGTGGACGACTTACAAATTTGTTATGTCATATCAACAAAACGATAAACTCTGAAGAACTCTTATAACAATGAAAAAACTAACAAAAACGATTCTTGTGGTACGGAAATTTCACGTCATTAAACTGATCTTTCACAGTAGGTGTTCAAAGTGTTCGCCACCTTGAAGAAGACACTCCGTGGAACGTCTGGTCATTTCCTCAGGTATTCTAGCGAGCTCGTCTCGAACGACATCACTTGCAGCCATAATCCTTGCCACCAAATCCATCTCCGTGGCTACAGGTCTACCGTTTCCGGGGTACACTAGATCTTTCATCCTGCCCCAAAATGAAAATCCAAGGGATTCAAATCCGGGGATCTAGCAGGCCATGCAATGGGCCCACCTCTTCCAATCCATCTACCTGGGTACTTCTCGTCGAGGTACTCCCGCACAATGCGACTGTAGTGGCATGGTGCCCCATCATGTTGTAACCACATTCCGTGGCGAAGTCCAAGAGGAACATCATCAAGTAATTGTGGTAGACTTCGACTCAAAAATGCTCGGTACACTTCACCGTTTAAGCGTGGCGGCAACATGTAAGGGCCAATGAGATGATTCCCTATGATACCGGCCCACATGTTGATCGAAAATTTGACCTGGCAGCCATGACTGTACTTAGCATGGGGATTTTCTTCGGCCCACACATGGTTGTTTCGGGGATTGAAAATTCCTTCTCGCGTGAATGTGGCTTCATCGGTGTACAGGACCTGCCCTTGAAAGTCAGGGTCCTCTGCCGAATGCTATAAATACCACTCACAGAATCGTTCGCGAGCTGGTAGTCATCTGGCCTGAGGTGCTGGACTTTTTGCTGGCTGTACGGGTGGAGCTGTTGTTCACGCAAAACTTTCCAAACAGTTCTTTGACCACAGCCAACTTCAGCCGCAATTCGTCGCGTGCTAGTTGATGGAGTATTTTCGACGCGAGCTAGAATGTTTTCTTCTAAACCGGGAGTGCGGACGGTTCTAGCTCGAGCTCTTTCCTGAGCATTTCCCTATCAAATAATACAAGTTATTGAGAAAATCATCTGAGAGTCGTACTGCAGAATGAACGAACGGCATACCTTGAATTTCCCAGTTTCCCTCAGGTGACGATGAACTGCAGAGAAAACTCGCCTGTCGGGAAGAGGTCGGTTTGGAAACCGTTCATGATACCACCGTTGTGCAGCAAGTGAATTCGAATCATTGGCGCCGTACGCATAATGCACATCTGTTAGCTCGACCCGAATAAGGCGGTTCATAATTACTCGATTGTACTGATGAGACACTCAGAACTACGCTGTTAAGCGCAGAATAAACCATCATGTTTGAATCCGAGCACGAGTTGTTTACATGGAGCAGTCCCATTTTTTTCAAAGGCTTCAATAGCTTGTCACAAAGGTGAAATTCTCAGTAATACTAAACACTGACTTGTTGATTTCACATAACAAATTTGTAAGTCGTCCACGCCTGAATGAAACGTTGGGTCGCGAGTAATCACCTCTGATTCATTACACTACGAGCAACCCCTGGGTACCAGAAAAAATAAAAAATAAAAAAAATAAAAATCTTCCAAGTCCTCCACAGCCGTTAGGAGGAGTTTCCGACCATAAGTGTGTTACCTCAAAATGCTTATCTGAGCAGCCCCAACATACCCGTGACGTGTTGACAGAGTTGAAGGATTCACCCTGTATACAGGATAAATTTTTTGAAGTGTTTCAAGCCGTTTTCTTAAATACTGTGGACCTTTTTCGTGGAACATATTTAGAACAAAATTTGTGAAATCCTAAAACGGATATTCAATAATACTATGAATTTCAAAATTTGTCTGGGTTGTACGGGGGTTTTGAAAGGGAAACTTGTTTTTCTGGATGGGAACCCATATTTTGTATTGCGGATTCGTAATCTACAAGAAAAACTATGCAGGATTCGTACATAACCTTTTTTTCTTAATTATCACTTTTGAATGAAATTTAACAATATTGATTTTATTTTTATTAATTTTATACGCAAAAATTCAAACGTTTGAACGCTTTTACTTGAATGAAGATATTGGAAAATTTAAAATTTCATAGATTGCTGAACGAGTGATCCATTTTTCATGGCTAAAAAAATTGAACCACCCAATTTCGGCCAATTTTAGCCCTTCAAATGACTAATGACGTATTCTAAAGGCTATATAAGGTCAAAATCATCATTTTTCTAAAAAGTAAGGAGAAATTCTCTGAAAAAAGCTATTTCGAGATTTTTTTTTCATGTTCCGAAATATGACACCCTTGGCTAACTTTGAACTGCTGAAATCGTTGAAAAATCTGAAATTCTTCACACAAATTTCAGATGAATATTCTTAGAAAATGTAGAGAATTTTTTTTACATATACGTTCATATGGGTCATTCCATACCGAATCACCAAATTTCCAAAATTGATTTTTTCATTCAGCCGAATCTTGGACCTCTTCTTGTATGTATCGAAAGACGCTCACCTGTCAATTTTTAGCCCTCAATCTCTAAAAGTTCTTAGGATAATAATTTTTGAAAATTTCCAAAAAATAATGGTACGGCAAGTTTAAAAAATTCATGACTTCTGATACATTCATCATAATCTAAAAGTCACGAAGGTCATTTTCTTCGTCTTGGAATGTAGTTATCGAAAAAAAAATATAAAAAGATCAAATTTTCATTCTTTCAATTTTAAACTCAGATTTTGAGTTTTCTTGGAAAGCGACATTTTTTTTTTTAATCAAATGTTATGTGAGACTACAAAACACATTTTTCAAGCATTTTTCTAAGATAGGATTCGAATATCTTCAATTTTTCAACCCACTTTTTCTTTTTCTTTTCATTCAAAAGTCCGCGTTTTTTGATAATTTATAAATATTTCGTGAAAATTCTAGTTTAAAAAATTCTAATCAATACCAACCATCCAAAGTACCTAACTTACTCGATTTTCACAAAGAATGAAGTAAGTCAAGTGAGTACTTCGGATGGTTGGCACTATAGATCGGTAATCATTATAACTTTTCAAACTAAAATTCTCGCGAAATATTCGAAAATTATCGAAAAACACAGACTTTTGAATAAAAACAACGAGAAAAAGTTGGTTGGAAAATCGAAGGTATTCGAATCCCATCCTGGAAAAATGCTTGAAAAATTTGTTTTGCTGTCTTGTATAACATATTGTAAGAACGGCGCGAGCGGTAAGCGCGGTATCAATTAAATAATCAAAGGCGGGATTTGAGTAGCGCTGGGCAAATCTAGTCCGTGAAATTGGACCCCAAAACTATGAGATAGCGTTAAACGATTGAATGTCAACCCAAATAACTCAAAGCAAAGGCCAAATAAACCCAGTAGATTAAATGCAAGGCCAATAAATCCAATGAATAAAATGGGAGGAAAAATGTTATATTTGAAATTGATCTCGATAGTCAGAAGGCGGGCTTAAGACTGACTATCGGGGTTGTTTACAAAACGACTCTCGTATCATGAACAAAAGTGTGTCGAATAACTGAACATGATTTGGGGGTAGGTTCAGGAGGCGGATATAATCAAAAGAGCATAGCCCAGCAAATATAACACTACCCCCTCCCTAACAAAAAAAGTCGTCCCGACTTTGGGGAAGAAAGAAATTAATCAACAACTACTGTGTGGGACTCGATATAAGTGTTGTGGGTAAAATGTGACGTTGGATGTTCTCTTCACTTGGGCAAGACAGAGCTGTCCCACACAACACAAGTCATCCCCAGGATGATCCCATGCGGGTCCAATTATATCCAGGACATAATAGTTATCCCCTGGATGTTCATATTGTCCCGGGACATGTATGAAATCCAATCGACGTCTCGATGTTTTCACGGTTAATCCGTTAGACGTACGTTCGATGTATGCCTGGCGAGATTGAAGTTGACCCCCCTAGCGGCCACGCGCGTCGGGTTGAATTAGACAAGCTTTTGCTGTCGCCGAGTCGCTCTTTGTCTACCTAGTTCTCCATAGCCCGCTTCTCGTGATCGCTTAAGTCGTCTGCTGCCGTGGGCTGCTCGCTGCGATCAACTGTTTGACAGCTCCGCATCGTTGCTGCTTTTGATCGGCAATGCAATGACTCCACCGATTACTATTCATTTACAGTACCGAGAGAAGTAATTTTGAGGAACAATACGAGTTGTTTCTTTTTCTGGGAAATAAGCAATCCTCAATACGAGTCATTTTTTTCTCTGGGATATGAGGAATAATACAAAAATCATCGGGCACCATGGGAGGAGTAACCTCGAAAAATTTTACGATAAAATGTTCGATACATTACATGTGAATTTATCACATGTGAGAACGAAATGTTTTACGTAGATTATTAACACATTGCAGGTAAATGCCAGGAGTTTAGATAAATCAAATGGAAGCGATGCAAAACATACGGGCCAACGAATGAAAATAAAAATTCCGGGTATATGTATTATGAGATATTATCCAAAAATTCGAGGGCTCTTTCCCTCTGAACCGGTTGTTTACGTGTCATTCGCGATGAAATCATATTTAATGTATCGAACATGTTATCGTGAAATTTTTCGAGGTTACTCCTCCCACGGTGGCCGATATTTTTTGTATTATTCCCAATATCTCAGAGAAAGAAATAACTCGTATTGAGTATTGCTCATGTCTCAGAAAGAGAAACAACTCGTATTGTTCCTCAAAATTACTCCTCTCGGTGCTGTAAATAAATAGTAATCGTTGGAGTCATTGCATACGATTGCATTGCCAATCGAAAGCAGCAACAAATGCAGAGCTGTCAAACGGTTGAACGCAGCGAGCAGACCACGGTAGCAGACGACCTAACCATCACGGCGAGCCCGCAAAGCTGCTCGGCTCCGGCGACCGAAACTGCTCCGAGTCAGCCCACATCGCGTGGCCGCTAGGAGGGTCAACTTCAATCTCGCCAAGCGTACTTAGGATACACTTTTCGGAACTATTCATAGGATGTAGATAGGATGTTCAGTGACGTAGGTGTACGATCATACCTACATTTGTATATACCTACATATAGAGTAGACATTTATACACTCGATTGTGTCTTTTAGGCATTGATAATTCATCTTTCAGGAAGGAAGTGAGTTTTTAATTTCCAGGAGTTTTTATTTTCTGCTGTTTGTTTTGACACTTATTAATTGAATTTTGTTGAATACTGCACATTTACTACAGTCGATAAAGCGTCGACTAACAATAAGCAGAAGGCGTAACCCTCACTTTTTAGACTTTCAATGCATTTCCTGGGATAAGGGTTTTTTTGCACGAAATTTCCAGTTCAAAATTGTTGTTGATACGCCCTTTTGGCAGATAGCCCGACCCGATTCCATGAAAATTAATCATCGTATCGTTAACTGAATAATCTTCAGTCAACCATCGTATCATGTCATCGTTGCCGTTGACTGCCGGTTGCGTACACGGAGAGAAGAGTTATATAGAATTTTCACTATATTTGCAGCAAAAAAGTGACACATAAGGGTTTTTGGTTAATTTTACCCTAAGAAAATGTAAGTATTTTCTGCTAAAAAGAACGGTCAATTATGACACAATTTAAGCAGTGGAATAGCGGCTGGTAAACCGAGGTGAGCGAATGAGATAGAGGCACACAGTAGAAGTATATGCCCTCTCTATCTACGGCGGTCGCAAAACAGAGAAAGGATGTACTTCTACAGAGTCTGTCTCACGCTCGTTTCCCACTTACAGGATGGAATATATGATGCTTCCTCCATGTTTAGTCACTGGCGGTATTTCGTGTGACTGGAAGCTGCCATGTCGCCATGTTTTGGAACTGTAGGATTTGTGCAATATGGCCGCTCACGCGTCTGAAAGTAGCGTCTGTTTGCATCGTGAAGTGTGAATCGTTGTGTTTTTTTCTACGAACACTACAGTATATCGTAGAACGAGAACTACATTGTCGCAGTGTAAAATCAATCAACAACCCGTATGCGTCACTCCTCTATTGCCAATATGAGTAGAATTTTCTTCTTTCATCTCTCCTTGTATTTTTTTTTGAAAAGACCGCGTTGAATATCAAACGTCCGGGTCAATCTAGAATGTGACGTCATAATGGCGCATGTGCGCTGAACACATCCTAATCGATGTGATGATCGATCGCCGACGTGTCGTTCCTTTCCGTTTCCTCTATCCTTTCCGCCATCAGCCGGTTCGTGCGTGGTATCCCGATTGGCGTCTGAAGAAGAAAAATACACATTCCACACGAAAGCGGTGAGTGACGTTCATCACTATTATTGCTAATTTGAAGAGTTTTTTTTTGTAGATCAAAGTGTGGTCCATGTCTAGTGAGATAACTTTGTATCATATGCATATATTGTAAGTTCACTTTTGCAGTAAAGGACCTCGTGCCACCATTCATATTAATTTCGAACAGCCATTTTGAGCTTCCAATTCAATCTGAAACACGTGAAAAAAATTTCATCATGCAATGATAGGTATTAAAAAATTTTTCTTTAGAGTAAATTTACATCAAAAATTAATAAGGTCAGACGAGAATTTGGTAAACCTATCCTCAGAATACAAAGTTTTGTTCACTGCAACCCCTTTCTCTCACGTTTGGAACCCTTGACTCATATCTATCTCTGTCGCTCAGATGCTAAACTTTTTTCAACCATGAAATTTACTCTACGGTTACAATTCTCACTCTGGGAAACTCGCTGTATCCGGGTAACTTTAAAATGCCTAAAATGCAAGCTAACTATGAGAATACGAGGAAAATATCCAATCGACAAATTTGCAGGATTATAGCTCGAGACGCTTCCATAATTCAGAGTACTCTTCAGGAATGTATAGGGTTGAACGATTCAGAAATAGTTTCTTCACAAAGTTTAGGAAGTAGATCTGCTATTCTTGACAGTTCGGATACATCTGAGAATTATTATTCAAGTAGCGACATTAGTAATAGTATAGAACCATCTTCGTTGTGTGAAAATGTGTCATATGAGAGTGATTCTACCAGTCAATTGTTGCAAATCGATGAGATGGATTTTAACAATAATGACCAGATTTCAGAGATACCACCAATAAAATCATTCAATGTTGATCACAGTAACAAAGCTTCGGACTTTAGATCTCTCCTAACTGAGTGGGCTATCACAGAAAATATTAGCCATTGCTCAATGTCCAAATTACTTGAAGTGCTTCGTACGCTCCATGCTATTCTGACCTTCCTATGGATCCTAGAATGCTTCTGAAAACACCACGAACCATAGAAATTGTTGAACTAGAGCCAGGGTTGTATTGGCATCGTGGTATTGCTCGTAACCTGTTTGATTTTGTCGATCAAACAGGTGTTAGCTCACGTTATCCCATCAAATTAGGTATCGGAATTGACGGACTGCTATTATCAAGATCTTCTACTAGTGCAATATGGCCGATTCTAGGTTCAGTTATTTCACATAACTTTGTGTTCATTATAGGAACATACCATTGTTATAGCAAGCCAAATGACGCCTACGCTTTTCTGCAACATTTTATTATAGAAGCTGTCGATCTCATAAAAAATGGTCTGAATGTCAATGGTCAATTGTATAAAATTCTCATCCATCAAGTTATCTGTAATGCTCCTGCCAAGTCTTTTATTCTGAATGTGAAGAGTCATACTGGTTATTCCAGTTGTACGAAGTGTATAGTCGAAGGCGAGTACCGTGAAAGAAGAGTCTGTTTTAGCGATATTGATGCACCTGAAAGAACTGACGAAAGTGTCCGTAGTCATAGTGATGAAGACTATCATTTGGGGAATAGCGCTCTAGAGCAACTTCCTAACTTTGGGATGGTGACGAACATTCCTTTGGATTACATGCACTTAGTATGCTTGGGTGTGGTTAGGAGAATCCTGTATATGCCAGTTAGTGGCGAGTTGAATGTCCGTCTTGGATATGCTACGGTAGCAGCAATGTCATTTTGCTTAGAATCCAAAATCAAGCACTGTATTCCAATAGAATTTGCTGGAAAGCCTCGATCCCTTCGATATCTTGAACAATGGAAAGCTACCGAATACTGTCAATTCCTCCTATACACAGGCCCAGTGGTTCTGAGAAAAGTAATTTCCGATGAACTGTACAACCATTTTTTGTCCCTACACGTAGCTATAAAAATTCTTTGCTGCCAGATTCTTTCGAAAAAATACCTACACTATGCTCAAGAATTACTCAGTCATTTCGTAACCTCCTTCAAAATCTTGTATGGCAAGCATCATATTTCACATAATGTGCATGGCCTCATCCACTTACCTAAAGATGTAGCAAACTTTAGGCTATTAGATAGTTTCGTGCCTTCAAATTTGAAAACTTAATGCGAGTACTAAAAAAATTAATACGTAAATCAGACAAACCTATACAACAACTCAGTCATTGATACTCCGAAATGTCTAATAGTCTGATTCAGCCAGGTATGGAATCAAATTTACAACATGATCCACAATCACATTTAATTCATTTTGAAGTTCCGTTACCTGATGATTGTTCTAATCCCCAATATCGGGAAGTAAAATTTTGTGGGTATAGACTCCGAACTAACAACAGTGATAACTGTTGTGGGCTCGCTAATGGTAGTATTCTACGTATCAAAAATATAGCTTTTCATACAGCGAGTCAACAGTTAGTCCTTATCGGGAGAGAGTACGAAGAAAAAGACGAATTATTTACGACTCCTTGCGCTTCTTCTTTGGTTCATACCTATGTAGTTGGAAAATTATCTGCAAACCTTCAAGTTTTTCCTCTATCTGCAGTATGCATTAAATTCGTTATTCTACCTTTCTCAAATAATAAACATGCAGCTTTACCACTATTACATAGTAGCTAGAACTTTGATTACACTACAATTTCTGTGTGTCCAAATTTGGTTACAGGACTTTCTGATTCAAAATGACTAATCTAAATCCGACAAATGAATATTGGGTGGTCGAACTTGAGGATGGTGTTCAAGTCATTCCGTTGAATTACTTCTGTGATCCTGATAAAACCAAAGCATACTGGCCAAACCTTACGAATTTCAAGAAATATGATCGAGCAGTGGAAAACATGGACAAAATCGATTATGATGTGTGGACGCAAGTTTCAATTGTCAATATTTTATTCTGCTCAGGTGAGTCTATTATTCCAATTGGATATGCACACTGTGCTGAATGTCTTCACAAATACTATTGTTCATGGACTGATGAAAGTTAGACCTTGATTTTCCATAGATTCATTCCAGAAGGCAAAAAGCAAATTGAAAGAAGCGGAGCTGATAACGGATGTAAATTCAGATGAAGAACTCTCGCTTCTGAAAAAAGTTCGTCGGGTACGAGCTACTCGAGTCCACACTTACGTTGACGAGGATTCTCCTTCATCGCCATCCATGATTTCTCGGGTACCAAAGTTTCCAACTCCACCAACAAAACACTTGCCACAAAGTCAGTCCAATCATCACTCATCGGGTAACTCTTTAATTTCCAAAAGTACGAAAAAAATTCTATCACAGTCTAATAAACATATTAAAATATCAACTTCAGTTTCACCAAAAACTATGACAAAAAGAAATATCAAATCGTCAAATAAGGCATCTGTACCTCATAAAATTGCAAAGCTAGGCTCTTCAAAAGAAAATTCAATTCCTCGAGAATCATCATATGAACTTGACGCTATGAGTAAAGATACATATATCATAAATACAGATCTAATAGAACCTAATCAGGCACGGGCAATAGTATGCTCATTCTCAAGTGATAGTAGAACCTTTCACGAATCTGAGAGCCAAAGAATTACAAAAGACACTGAAACAATTAAAAAACCTAATGAGCTCATTCAGCCGATTAGTATCAATGAAAATTCTCAACCAGATTGCAAGGATGACTATACGCAGCGCAGCTTTCATTCAAGACAAAACTAAAATCAACCTGAGAGAATTGATAATGGTAAAGTTAAAATTTATACCATTGATGTATGGCTGACTACATCTCTAACACCCAGGTTTGTTCCTACAGAATTGAACACCTTTTTTCCCTGTGTTGCAGAATTAACTAAATTCCAGAACTTTATCATAAGGGGTATTACGGAGATCAAAGTTAAACTCAACATGTTGATACAAGTTTTCACTATTCTGACCAACAAGGTGTCAGCACCAACGAAACATGCTACAACTAACGAAACACGCGCCAACAGTGATTCTAAAGAAAAGATTCGTACAGTTATGAACCTTTTCCCCTTGAAAGAAGAAAATGAATTACAATTGTTAGAAGAAACCCTGAGCTATGAAGATTGCCAACTGCAGATGGTAAGCACTTAATTGTGTAATCTTGACTTCCCTGCTATTTAACCAAACCTGCTAAACATGTTTATTATCAACTGCATCACCAGCTGTGTTAATTCTATTGAATTTCACACAGGTGGAAACGTAGTGGCTGACCATTTACAAACTAATTATAATATAAAATGTCTTACCTCCTTTTTCCCGTCGATTATTCCATTAGTCCGTTACCCTCCATCCCTCTTCATGGCCCCCGACACTTCTCCAAGATATCTTCCTTCTGGTCATCTTTGCCACAGTCTACTCTTATCCGTTTCTCGCGTTGATTCGACGTTCTTTTCCTGAAATCGTTGTGTGATCTTGTGTCAACTTCATCAGTAGATTTCTACCCCTTATATTACATGATTTCTCATAAAAGCATTCAATATTTTTTTTCTACCTTGACGATCCTGAAACTTTCTTTTCCTAACTGCGTGCGCAAAATTCGACTCTGCGCACGGGTTTGCGTGCCTCATTCCCGCACTGGTCAAACCCGTGTGCAAAGTAGTTACTTTGCACACTGTAATTCTACGTAATTTTACGTATAATATCGCCGAATGTTAATTAATATGTGATGACCTTTCCAATGATAATCACTAAGCCAGCCGGAACCAAAAAGCCGCCTCTTGGCCTCCTATATATTCTGCAGTCGCATTTTTAAGAACTCCAGTACTGATAGGTAAACAAGCACTTATCAAAACAACACAATAGGTACGCAAATCTCAAACCCCAGGCCACTGCGTCTTACATCGTCCCAGGACAAGCTACACTTCGCACGCGTCAGCGCCAGTGTATGTCGTCAGTTTTCAACCGAAAATGAAACTATAAAAATACTTTTTTGGCCCTGATAGTTTATATATAAGTGATAAAAATGAATTTCGAGAGTGGAAAAAGTGCAGAAAGTAAATGTGATGATACTGTGCCATTGGAAATTGTCAATGCGGCAAAATGTGTGGCTTCAAATTGACTTCCGGATGCATCTCGAAGGAAATATACTAAAGTATATAACGAGTTCAAAAAGTGGCGTGCATCTAAAGAAACTAAATCGTTTGCAGAAGATGTTCTACTGGTTTATTTTGATAAACTTGCCGGAAATCTCGTGTCATCAACTCTATGGGCACGCTATTCGATGTTGAAAGCGACAATAAAAGCGTACGACAATATTGATATCAGCAAGTACAACAAATTGGTTGCTTATTTGAAGAAAAAAAATGTTGGACACAAATCCAAGAAAGCTAAAGTTTTCACGTCGAGTGATATCTCCAAATTCTGCAATAATGCTCGAGATGATCAATTTCTAATAACAAAGGTAAATGTAATCAATTCATACGTATATATTATATATAGTAGGGTGGGTCAAAAAATATGACAATTTTTTTCCCTCAGATACCTACATTGAAAATATCGTTAAAAATGACGACAAACAAATTATGTGAAAGTTTCAAAGTTTCGCCCTTTTCGATTTCTCATAAGAATAACACAGGAAAAATTATTTTTGAACTTCGGAATTTTATAGTTCAATAACCGATCAGCGCACCGTCAGAAACAATATATATTTCTGTAGGAAATGCAACGATCTACAAAACAGGTCTCCCATGATTTTTTGCTGAATCTACTGGTTCAAAAGTTCATTTTATATGAATTGAACTTTGACCTCGATGCGGACAATCTTAATATTATTATTAAGAGCTGAAACTTTCACACAATTTGTTTTTCGTCATTCTGAACGATATTTTCAATGTCTCTGAGGAAAAAAGAAATAGTCTTTTTTTGAGACACCCTAATATATATTTCACGCATACTTTGAAGACTTGGGGTTGAACTATAGTACGCAGTGTTCAATGTTTGCTTTTCGAGGGCTCGTCCTTACGTGTAGACTCTGGGGACTGGTCTTGAAGTATCTACGGGACTGTCAGTTCTTGGTACGGTTTTTGGGCCCCGAGTGTAATTTTTCCTTAAATTGACGACTAAAGGGTGGTCGTGTATAGCAAAGATGATTTCAGTGAATAAATGTATCACCCGTAGTCTGTGATGAGGTTAGAATAAGTCCGGCTAGGACTGTAACGAGCCCAAATAGCGAGTGATCTCAAACTAATATTTTTCATATGTTATTGAACAAATTTATAGATATACACACATGTACATCGTGGGACTTACGTTTTTAAATTTTTATCGGTAGCTCTTATCATTGGAATTTCCGGTGCATGTAGACGTGAGGAGTTGACGGCTATGACCGTGAAAAATATTGATGATCAAAATACATCCCTTTTTATTCGTGTGCCAGTGACAAAAACTAAAATCGAACGATCTTTTACGGTTGTTGGGGAATTTTACAATATATGTAGAACATACATGAAAAAACGACCAGATGATACCAAGACCGATCGATTTTTCTTATGCTACAGAAATGAAAAATGTAATCAACAACCAATCGGCATGAATACATTTGGAAATATACCTAAACAGGTAGCAACATTTTTGAATTTGCCCGATCCGAATCTTTACACCGGTCACAGTTTTCGGCGGACATCTGCGACACTGCTTGTTGATGCTGGTGCCGATATTACGACACTTCAACGGCATGGGGGCTGGAAATCAAATGCAGTTGCGGAAGGTTACATTGAAAATTCTCTGAGAAATAAAAAGAAAATCGGTCAACAAATAATAAGTTCGATTACTCCAAACTCAGCATCTGTGCTGAAGCGATTGCAGAGCTCTCATTGCGAACATTCAGATGCATCTGCATCAACTTCTTCCGCCGCAATGGAGCCGGTACAACCTAAGCGATCAAAAATCTGTCGAGACAATTTTGATCAAAACCCATCGACTTCTACGGCCCGAACTGAGCCAGCAGCACCAGTGCCCACTTCAGAAAAATCTTCAGAAGAAAATTTTCATCAATCGAGTATTGACTCTGTCGCAGATAACGCCTCAAAAATAAATTTATCATCGACTTTGAATCTCGAACGAAATATTCCGATTAATTTCAATAATTGTACCGTAACGATCAATATCCATCCAAAAGACAATGAAAAATAAAAATAACAATCGAAAATTCTACTTCTGATTACTTGCCTTTCATTACCCTTGTGATCAAACTGCACAATTTTTTTCATCCAATGATGATTTTTTAATTCATTTCTATATATTCGAGTGAATTTTGATATTTGACTAATTTGTGATATTCGAGTGAATTTTGATATTTGACTAATTTGTGATATTTGAGTAAATTCTGATATTTGACTAATTTGTGATATTTGAGTAAATTTTGATATTTTAGTGAATTTTGATATTTGACTAATTTGTGATATTTGAGTAAATTTTGATATTTTAGTGAATTTTGATATTTGACTAATTTGTGATATTTGAGTAAATTTTGATGTTTGAGTAAATTTTGATATTGAGGGGGCTCTGCCCCCCCGAACCCCCCCGGCAGGGGCTGCGCCCTTGAACCCCCCGTCTGTCTATATCAGTTCATTTATCTCGTGTACAATAATGGTGATGTACTTAACAATTTAGTATTACAAGCGAGTTACCAATGTTGTCGAATTTTGCGCAGCTTGTTAGAAAAAATAGTATACGATACACGTGCGCATAGGTGTCTCCCGCACTCGTTTCTTTTGTCGCCCTCGCTACGCTCGAGCGACAAACCCAACTCGCGCGGCAATCACCTACTTCGCGCACTTGTATCGTAATGTACTATTCACGACCAATTCCCTCGGCACCCTTGCTCTACTGAATTTGTCTTTCGTTTCTTGTTTCATCATCACACACATCCTGTTCTTTAATCCAAGTCATTCCCGCTTCTACCCTTGCCGTGTATCATAATCTGGTCTTAGGTCAGCCCTCCGATTTTTCAAGTGAAATTTGTCTGCTCTGTTATTACATTTGTTCGACCAGGCATAATGTTTAACGTTTTCATAGGTTCGAGAATTGCACAAAATCGAAGGTAATGATCTGAAGTCTGTCATCCTGCATTTGATGAGAAGGATATTTCTAAACAGCTTAGCACGAAAATACAGTTGGCATGGTCAGAAGAATAACAAGATATTTTCGGATTTGAAAATTTGCAAAATTATTCTGGGTAACAATATTTGCTTATGTCTGTCAGTGTAGGAGTAATTATTTTAATCTCGTACCAGAAAAACATCTTTTTCTCCTACCGGCGCCGAAAGTTCGATTTTAGACCCGCAAGCGCAAGGCAAAAGTTCCACTTTTATTCCCACACAGTTGCACACAGCGCGCATGCGCTCTTGTCAACTGTGAGGGGATAGAGTGGAACTTTTGTCCGTTGTTTACGGGTCTAAAATCAAACTTAAGGCGTCGGTAGAAGAAAAAATAGTATATTCTCCACGGGAGAAAAGTAGGACATCTATCCCCGCGTATTTGCCACCCGAGCCTTCGGCTTGGGTGGCAATTTTATACGCGGGAGTAAATGTTCTATTTTTCTTCCTAGGGGCACAATGTACTATTCCACGCTATGTGAAATACGATACTTGGGTCATTCCATGTCAAATCGACAAATAGTTGGACGTGACCCCCACCGATTCGAATGATTTTTGGTGGAGAGTTTTGTCTTATCATGGAACGAAGTTCTGCCAAAGGAAAAAATTTTTCAAAATTTTCCCTACGAGATATTCAATATCAAAAATTTCACTGTTTTTCCGATTTTATGAGTTTAGTTATTTAATATTTCAGAAACTATTAAATATTAAAAAAAAAAATCTGGTACATTTTCATAGGACACTTAGAGGTATGGAAAAAAAATTTGTTTGAAAAAAAATTTGGAAAATGATCAAAATTAAAAAATTTTGAATTTTTCAAAATCGTGAAAAGTACCCATCGCGGGAAAATTTTGGCCTGAAAATTTTTTATATTATACCTCTAACATATCTAGAGAAATTCTGCAATTTTCAGAGGGGTGTTCTTTTTCGTTTCATAGATATGAATTTTTGAATTTCGGCAAAATAATTTTTTTTCATTTTTATAACTTTTTTTTGTTAAATTTAATTTTGCCTAAATTCAAAAATTCATATCTATGAAACAAAAAAGAACACCCCTCTAAAAATTGCAGAATTTCTTTAGATATGTTAGAGGTATAATATAAAAAATTTTCAGGCCAAAATTTTCCCGCGATGGGTACTTTTCACGATTTTGAAAAATTCAAAATTTTTTAATTTTGATCATTTTCCAAATTTTTTTTCAAACGAATTTTTTTCCATACCTCTAAGTGTCCTCTGAAAATGTACCAGAGTTTTTTTCCTAATATTCAATAGTTTCTGAAATATTAAATAACTAAACTCATAAAATCGGAAAAACAGTGAAATTTTTGATATTGAATATCTCGTAGGAAAAATTTTTCCTTTGGCAGAACTTCGTTTTATGATGAGACAAAACTCTTCACCAAAAATCATTCGAATCGGTGGGGGTCACGTCCAACTATTTGTCGATTTGACATGGAATGACCCACTTACTTTATTGGAACAGCTCCAGTTCAATTGTCCGTCGTTTACTCATGTTATGCTAGTTGAATTAATGAAATCTAAAGTCTTCCAGTTTTAAGATGTGCAAACTTATCTGTAATGTTTATTTCTCCAATTTTAGAGACTGCACGTAGTCATTACCCCGATGCTACTAACAACGAAATTTCACAACCGGTATCTTCTTGGCTTCGTCATGCTACTGAACGACAATCACTGTCGGAGGCCAAGGCTGCTGCTCGAAGAAATTTTGAACGTCCAGATGACTGAAGTAGCCTCTCAATATATTGTTCATTTTATGATGTATATTCGTAGCCTATAGAGTTTTTGGTGTCTTTTGAAATTCGTATTGAACGAGTTGAGCATTTTTTTTAATTTAATTTGTTCATTTATTTTATGTAAACGTCCATGCAATATCGATTGCTCGGTCATATATTCTTGATGCATATACTGCTAGTGTGCCTTGGTTTTATTCCTGGTCTCAGGACTACGATTCATTAGAATGACATGCATGCTACCTCCTCAATGTATAGCATATATTCACACACGTTTTTCCTCGTTTATTTTCATTCACATTATTCAACTTACTATTCAGATTGAGCGTTCGTTCATAATTCAAAATATTGGACTATAAGTGTAAGTTAGAAGACTAGACCTGAGCTTTCCTGAATTGCCTGGACAAGTTTTTCATATTTATAATATTTTTTTGTAACGGTTGCTTTCTTCAGACATTTATTACGTTTCTGTTATTATCATTTTTTCAATTTATGTATACTGTGCAAGGTCATAATGCACTTGCCGTATTTTCCTGCTGGATTTGATCACAAAGTGAGCTATGTGCCTGTTAACTATAATTCTTATTTCGTTCGTCGTTATGAAGGTATATATTCTATGAACACTGATATGCATACATACATGCGCGAAGTTCATGTGATTAGTGCTATATTATATAATAAAGAGTATTATTTGTTTCTAAAAGCCTTAGTCGACCCATTTTTATATCATCCAGGTATTCCGTCGATATTCGAAGGATATCCTTTTTCCCGATTTTAAAGACATCTAAAGAACATCTCGCAACAACCGAGAGCTATTCTAAGGACATCCATGAGATGACGAATGGACATTTGGCTCTACAGCAATCATTTTGCGGAAAATCATTACGTCCCAAAATCATACTGATAAACTCCTGGGTATGTTCAGGGGATATCCTTATAACATTTCACTCTGATGTCCTACTGACTTGTATTTGCGGACATTTGGGATTCCACTGAACATTCTATGCTTGTCTGGGGGACATTTCAGAATATACCTGGGAGATCCGCCATATCCCTGACAGACCTCCCGGGGACGTTATGGGTACCGCATTTTGTTGTGTGGGGTGGCTCATTGCATTTGGAGTCTGCCCAATCTGTCCGGTATTCACCATATCTTCCATGGGAAAACCACAGAAAACCCATGGATGGACAGTCAAAACACCTTGATGTTCTCTTCCGCCATGGTCAGGGACCCTTCCTCGGGGATCGGGGGTCGGTCGGAGTCGTCTGCTTCTCAGATAGAGGTATGACCATGGGCCGAAGAGATTCGAAGACTCTCCGCGACGGAAGAAGGGGCGGCGTCGTCGAGTATCCAAGGAATCCACCGAAGTCCTGGCGAGCGATAGTCTCCGTTGGCCCCAAGAGAAGGCGGGAGAACTCATTATTGAAGAGGGCAGTGGTCGCGCGCATGTTGGCGTTCGCAGATGGACGACCCTGGGTTATATTCTCTTGATGGAAGGGTAAAAATCGGTATTAGGAATGGGCACAACAAAGGTAGAATTGAAGAGAAATATAGATTCTTTCCTAAGCCTTGATCCTTTAAAAACAACAAACGGAAAACTTCCTTTAAATGAAGACGGAGCGCCTTCAAAAAAATTCCACATCCGTGATTCCGCATGTTTAAAAGAATTGCCCTTCCGAAAGGTTGGGGAAACCCGAGAAACGTTCTTGGGGGAGCGCCAGAGTCTTGTCTCTACAACAGGCTCTCAAAAAAAAAAGAAAACTCAACCCTAAGTTCCATTAGGTTAAAAGTAAAGCGTAAAAGCGAAGCAACGAAGGCCGCGCCACGCTCGTCAAGGATTCATCTCTTAAACAAAAGCTGATCGATCGTTTTTCAACTCGATACTAAAGACGGCTGTGTTCATGACGAAACACATAGCCCCAAAATGCCAAAATCGTTAAGAAAAGGTTACGCATAGGAAATCTTCTCTCACAAAATTACAGAAATTAGTAAAAACTGTGTCTGGAGAAACTTCAGCCTCTACAGCTAACACCGGCGCTGGAATAAACGAGAACGTGCCGTGGGTCAGCCAGTCGTCGTGCACGTCATGCAATGTCTTCAAATATTGAAAAGGAATTTCGCTTTCTTCGCCTCGAGCCCGGGAGTTCACCCTTGCAAAGGAAGTTTCGGGTGAAGCCCGAAGATATACAATCAGATCTACTTCAAAGTCGGAGGAATTCTCCGTCAAAACCTTGAAATTCTCAAAGAGCAAGTTAGCTTTTATTTCTTCGAACATTCCTAACCTCCTTCTAGCCTCACTAAAAACATTACAGCTAAAAATATACCTCTCCATAACCTTATTCCTCAGACTCGTACGGAGGAGATGTCTATCCTTCATCACAACTAACGCATGGTTCTGGAATTGGAAACCGTACCGAGAAGGATCAGCATACATCTTCTCTAGCAAATTAGTTCCTTGTACATTACGATATTGATCTAACGGCTCCAACAACGTCAAGGTGTCCTTCATTTTCAAAAGCCGCTTCGTGAAAGTCGACTTCCCGCTGCCAATATTACCCTCGACCACAATAATAAGAAGACGGGAGATCCTACGTCGTATCCCAAAGGGGAGGTTACCCGACCACCTGTAAGAAAGAAAAGAACCTTCTATTCTCTTGCCGTCGACTCCAGCACCTCTAGAGAACTGAGTGAAAAGTTGAACCTTCACCCCGTTATTTATTCCCAGGCCTGCTCCCATACGTCCTTACGAAGAAGTGGTATCGAGAGCATAAGGAGCTAGCCGATCTAAGTGCACCACTTTAGGCTTAGCACGTGAAGATTTTTGAATCCGATAAACTACATCATTTATCCGATCTACTACCACATAAGGCCCTTCCCAATTTGATTGGAGTTTCGGGGAGCGACCTTTAATCCTTCGTGGCTGAAAGAGCCAAACCGCATCTCCTGTTCCAAACTGTAAATCTCGAGCTCTTACATCGTAGCTAGCCTTCATTCTCCCTGAATTTAATTGAATTCTTCCCCTAACTAGTTGATGAATCTCATCCAATCGCTCTCTAAGGGTAGAAGCAAGAGCAGAGTTAAGATTATTCCCAGAAGGGAGTACGCCTTTTTTCAAGTCCGAAGGAAGCCTTAGTTCTTGGGCCATGAGCATCGAAGCAGGAGTCTGACCGGTAGTCTCATGGACTGCTGACCGATAAGACAAAAGAAACAAGGGTATCCACCTATCCCAATCTTTCTGCGTTTCTTCCATAAAAGAGGACAAATACCTGAGTAAGGTTCGATTTAATCGTTCTACCATCCCATCCGATTGTGGGTGTAAAGGAGTGGTTCAAGTTTTCTTTGTGTCCAGGATTTTTGAAACCTTACTTATTATCACGGATTCAAAATTACGACCCTGATCCGAATGAAGCTCGAGAGGACAACCATATCGACAAACTAATTCGTCAACAAAAACCTGAGCTACGGTCTCCGCTTTTTGGTCGGCAATTGGAATTACCTCGGGCCATTTTGTGAAATAGTCCGAGATCACCGAAGCATATCGTTTCCCAGAATGAGTCTTGGGAAGAGGACCGAGAATATCCATACCAACTCTTTCAAAAGGTACCCCTACGTTATAAATCTGTAAAGGACTCTTTCCCTTTTCCCAGGGTCCATTGCGACTTATGCAAACTTGACAATTCCTACACCAATCTTCCACATCCGAGCGACAACGAGCCCAAAATACCTTTCTCGGATTCGACCTAATGTCTTATTAGCAGCAAAATGCCCTCCGGATGGGGAATCGTGATGTTCTGCTAACACCTTTGAAATTTTCGTCCTAGGAACCAAAAGCTGCCACCTTATCTCCTTGGCGTCGGAGGACTCCCATTTCCTAAACAACGCCCCATCGGCAAGGCGGATGGAATCGAACTGGTTCCAATAAACTTTCAGCACCTGGCTTCCTGAAGAAATATCTTGCCATTCCGGCCTTATCCCCGCTATCTTCCAGCTCTTAACCTGCCGAAGATCTTCGTCTGTCCCCTGAGCCTCTATCCAATATTTCAGTTCGGTTTGGAAAGAAATAACTCGAACTTCTAGCTCCGACTCCTTGGAACCCTGCATCCTAAAACATTGCTTGCAGTCCCCGCAACTCGAGCTGGGCCTACGAGACAGAGCATCCGCGTTGGAATGGAGAAGCCCTGCTCGATGTTGAATTTCGAAATCGTATTGTGCCAGTCTCTCTAACCATCGAGCTACCTGTCCCTCCGGTGATTTAAAAGACAAGAGCCACCTCAAAGAAGCATGGTCAGTGCGAATCAAAAACTTCCGTCCATACAAATAGCGATGAAAGTGAGAAATAGACTCAACTATCGCGAGGAGTTCTCTCCTAGTAACACAATAATTCCTTTCCGTCTTGCTCAGGACCCTGCTATGATAACTGACTACACGTTCACTGTCCTCTTGGATTTGAGATAAAACTCCTCCTATTCCTGACAGAGAAGCATCCGTGTCCAAAATAAATTGGGAATTGGCGGCAGGATAAGCTAAAATAGGAGAAGTGGTGAGACAACCCTTTAACTGCTTAAAAGCTTCTTCGCAGTCAGACGACCAATCGAAAGGAACCTTTTCCCCTGTTAAATGGTGAAGGGGTCTAGCTATACTAGCAAAATCTTGGATAAACCGTCGATAATAAGTGCAAAGGCCTACAAAACTTCTAACTTCTTGTTTGTTAACAGGTTGCGGCCAATTGCAAACCTTTTCGATCTTTCCCGGGTCTGTCTTTATCCCTTCCGAGGAAACTATATGCCCAAGAAAGCTAATCTCTCCCTGGAAAAAACTACACTTTCTGGGACTCATCAATAAACCTGCCTCAGACAGACGAACGAAAACCTTCTCCAAATTCTCTAATTCCTCTTCGAAGCTTTTCGCGTAGATGATGATATCGTCGAGGTAAACTAAACAAATTTTCCCTATTAACCCTGAGAGTATCTTTTCTATGGTCCTCTCGAACGTGGCAGGAGCGTTGCATAGCCCAGACGGCATAACGTTGAACTCCCAAAGGCCTCCTAGACCGGTTACAAATGCAGTCTTTTCCTTATCCTTAGGATCCATCTCTATTTGCCAGTATCTACTCTGCAAGTCGATAGTAGAAAACCATGTGGCACCAACTAACAGATCTAGTGTTTCCTGGATTCGTGGGAGCGGATATGAATCTTTCTTGGTAACTTCGTTAAGCTTTCTATAATCTACACAGAACCGTTTAGAGCCATCCTTTTTACTGACTAAGACAATAGGGGAAGCCCATGGACTAGCTGAAGTTCGGATTACGTCATTATCTACCATGCTTTTTAATAATCCCTCTACTTCCTCCCGAACATGAAGAGGAAGTCTCCTGGCAGCCTGTTTAATAGGAAGGTTCTCACCAACATCAATCGTATGCTGCGTCAGACGACAACGACCTTTTTCCGCCGAGGTTCTAGCAAAAGTTCTTCGAAACTTGGATATTAACTGGACGAACTTCTGTTTTTGGGACGCCTCCAAGCGTTCTGAAGACCTTGAGATCAATTCTTCAAGATGTGCGGCCTCTTGGTCACTACCCGAAGGATGTCTTTTATCGCAAAGTCCTCGCAATAACGACGAAGAACTTTGATTCACACCTGGTGATCGTGGGTAGCGATAGGGAGATAAGCTAACCATATGCGACCCTGATCGAAGAGTATTATCCGCTGCAGAAATAATACAACCATGAGCAGCGAGAAAATCTACCCCTAAAATTCCTTCGTCCTCAATATCAGCAATCAGAAATTCGTGAGTGGTTCTAATGGCGTTTTTCCCTCTCCCTATAACCATCTTGACAAAAATTTTTCCTAATACTGGCGTCGTCTCCCCTGTAGCTATCCGCAGACAAGAGGTAAACGAGCCAACTTGGAAGGATTCCGCCAAATCCTTTCGGATAACTGAAACGGAGGCCCCGGTATCTATGACCCATAAACAATCGACACCATCCACCGCACCCCGGGCGTATAGTCCAGAATTACGGAGTACCCTGACAACGAATTGGGAATCTGACGAATCGTCGATCTCCTGGACGCTCGGTAGCTTCTGCTCGGCGAAACTACCGATTCCTAGTTTTTTGTCGGTTCTTCGACCCGATCTGTCCTAGAAGTAGACGGTTTTGCTAGCGAAGAAGCTTCTTTCCTCTCGACCCTGTCGGATTCTCTGGACCTTGGCTCTTTAGACCTATCAAGTCTCCAAGACCCTTCTTTCGAGCTATAGCGATTGGTTCTATTACTCGAACTGGACGAACGATTCTGCAGGGAAAAACAATGATTGGCATCGTGTCCTATCTTTCCGCAAAATAAACATTTTAAACTATTCGGTCTCCTGCTGTCCTTATTGTCCCGATTTTCTCTCTGAACCGACGAGTTCGTAATAGATGAACGAGTTTTATAGGTCGAGTTTTCTACTTTGAATTGCCGTAATCGGTCCGAACCGAAATCTAGCTCATTCACGGCTTCTATCTCCAGGCTTTTGATGATCGCCTGATGAAGTGTAGTGGGAGCAGCCAATCGGAGTTGGTGCCTCGTATCGGCATCTTCAATGGCGTTGATGAACTTCGCGCTCGCGATCTGATCTCGGCCTTTCTCTGAACAATCGGACAAAGCTAGGCGAGCCAATCGCTCGACGTCATGACCGAGCGTGGCAAGGTCCTCGGTACGGCCCTGACGGCGATTCTCAAATTGAGTAAAATAAAGCTTCGCGAGATGTTCCTCTGCAAATCGGAGTCTGAGGGCATCACAAATCTTACTAAAATCTTTGATATCGGAATCGGAAAGAACGCTGATAACTGTTAAGGCCGTCCCCCTGAAAGATCCGGTCAAGGAAGCAGCCTTTTGCCGTGGTCCCCAGTTGTTCGACCCAGATATCAGATTGAATTGTTTTTCATAGATGGACCAGGAAGTGGTTCCATCGTAGGTGTTTGGTCTAATATTAACCGAACCCGAGGAAAGTTCGTTGTTCTTTGGACAAGAATCAACGGTTGTTCTCGAAAGCACAACTGGTTCGCTGACACTAGCTAGAGCAGGTAGAGTAGGGACAGCTAAAAAAGGAACTGTGTTCTCCACAGTTTCGAACCTGGGAGGTGGTGTTACCACCTGTCCTGCAGAGGTTTGGGGCAGTAGAGGAGTAGGAGGTGGGGGTTGTTCCAGTGGCCTCTGCAAATTCCGTAGGACTTCCAACAAAATATCTTGCGTCCGGTTCGATTGTCGTAGGAGTTCCTCCTGGGTCCGGAGAGACTGGCATAACAGTTCCCGCAGTAAGTTTTCTGACTGGGGCTGGTTTGCATTTTCTCCGGCCTCTTGACGAACTGGGGCAGCGAAACTTCTTGTCCTTGGCATTTTTTTTTTTTTTTTTTTTTTTTTATGTAAACACAATGTTTTACGGAAAAAGCACTACTCTCTTAATCCCACTTCTGACACCAATGTGAGAACGGCGCGAGCGGTAAGCGCGGTATCAATGAAATAATCAAAGGCGGGTTTCAAGTAGCGCTGGGCAAATCTAGTCCGTGGAATTCGACCCCAAAAATATAAGATAGCGTTAAACGATTGAATGTTAACTCAAATAACTCAAAGCAAAGGCCAAATGAACCCAGTAAATTAAATGCAAGGCCAATAAATCCAATAAATAAAATGGGAGGAAAAATGTTATATTTGAAATTGATCTCGATAGTCAGAAGGCGGGCTTAAGACTGACTATCGGGGTTGTTTACAAAACGACTCTCGTATCATTAACAAAAGTGTGTCGAATAACTGAACATGATTTGGGAGTAGGTTTAGGAGGCGGATATAATCAAAAGGGCATAGCCCGGTAAATATAACAAAAAAAATGTCGCTCTTCAAGAAAACTTAACATTTAAATTCAAAATTGAAAAAAAAAAAATTCAAAAAATGCAAATCTGATCTTTTTATATTTTTTTTTTGACAACTACATTCCAAGACGAAGAAAATTACCTTCGTGACTTTCAGATTATGATGATTGTATCAGGGTCATGAATTTCTTAAACTTGCCGTACCATTATTTTTTCGAAATTTTCAAAAATTGATATCTCAAGAGCTTCTGGAGATTAAGGGCTCAAAATTTACAGGTGAGAGTCTTTTGCTACTGTTACGAACGGCCCTTAACGCGCCGCAATAGACCTCGCGGTGCGCAATATGCGCCAGCTTGCTCATTCAGCGCATTCTTGCACGTGGTATCCGGACGCGTAAAGTGCAGTGAACTTAGAAGTGCAATCGTAGCGGAAGGGATGTCGCAAATTCGGATCAGCAATCCACCCCACCTACTACCGTAAACCGAGCCGTAATTAAACCTACCCAGCCTACGAAAATCAGTCTAAAATTTGGGAGTTAAGAGAACAAAGTGTTCTCTACTGTACGGATAGTGTGGAGTGCACCTTGCTGCGGGACCCAACTGATTTCCAACGACCACCCAGTTCCAGACGGAGTAACTAACCTGGCTAACGGTCCCCCTTTGACCAAGACCAGCGCTATTTCGGGTGATTCCTCGACTGTAGGCAAAAGGGTCACGGCACAGTTCGGCATACCGGTGGTAGGTCCTCGAAGTCACTCCCTATCCGCCTACGGAAACGCTCCTAGGCTCACTATTATTATTTCTATTACTACTCATTACTCTTATCACTTTTCTTATTATTACTCTTATTCTTGTTCTCATTCTGACTCGTATGTTGCTCTTGTTTTTTATATTGTTCCTGTTTTATTTTGCTATAATTCTGTCCCATTAGGCTGTCTAAAATTGTTATCCTCTACATGACAAAATATATGTAAGTTTGTCATCGGCTAATTCAAACTTATCCGTTAGTCCGATTCGGACTTTGAATGAGGTGATTCGGGAGGGAAGGCTAATCAGTGAATGAGGCAGAACCCTCACCTAAACCGGAGACTCTGGCAGTCAGCTACAAGCGCTTGAGTCATAGTTATTAGAAACTATAAATGTTCATAAGTTATGAATGCTGGATCTTTGATCCAAGAACCGACATTGTTGTTGATTCAGGTAATTAAGAATTGTACATAAGATTATAAGGTGATGTAATGATTTATGTAATATCAGTTAATGTAACTTTTCAGTATTGTTTTACTTCATCAACACAAAGGTCGACTGATTATTCCCACATCCCTTTTAGTTATAAGCACAACGCTTATAACTTACATATATACAACCGTGTTGATTTTGGGAATATCGCAGTTATCACCGATCCCTTGTCCCGGTTCCCATAGCAGTAACGTCTCAGCAAAGCAGGTGTGCTTTTGCACTTCAAAAAAGCTGAACCCCAAAGGATTTACTTTTAACCGCTCGGAGGTAGGTCCTAATACAGGTTACGCTGGACGAGATCTCGGGATCCTCGTCCGCACGTAACACTACATACACAAAGAGGTCAAAAACTCAATTGAATGAAAGAATATGATTTTTGAAATTTGGTGATTCGGTATGGAATGACCCATTATATGTTTTCTGTATTGTCGATGTATACAGCTTTTCATACGGCTCTTTGAGGTTCTTAAAAAAGCTTCGCATCAATTATCCTGCAGAAAAGTCGGAAAGGTAGTTCCAGCGTGGTACGGTACACTCATAACATTTACTATTGTCAGAAATTTAAACCTCTGCACACGAATACCCACACATATTATTAAATATTTTCGGGCATAGTGATCTGGCAACGTTGCACTAAGTATATATATCTATATATATATAATTCTTACTCTTCATTTTACACCACTCGAGATGAATTTACGCGTAGCGTTGCCGGATCACCATTGACCACGAAAAGAATGTGTTGGAAATGAAAAGAAGATGATATATTTTGAATTATCATATCTCGTATACAAAACGGTGATGTGCGATTTTGTGTTGAATTTGCTCATGAAACCTTTTTCTTTAGTCTCCTTAATTTTATTGGAATTCTATCGAGAGATTTTTTTTTGTATAATACCCGCTTTTTTGCCTGTCTGTTTGTCTGTTTGGTACTAATTTTGCAATCGATTTTTGAACAACTTCCCGATGAGCTGGAGATTTTCAACTTCAACCACAGTTTAGAACCGAATGACAATGCAATATTAACTCCGTTTTCAAAAAAACAAAAAAATTAAAAAAACCGATCGTTGATCAATAAAATGTATTATAATGAAATATGAAAAAATACGGTATTATCTCAAGATTAAACAGCAGACAACAATTATTTTGAACATATTTTCCCCCCCAATATATTACGTTTCTAAAACGATCTGAAAAGTTTTTAATTATTTTCCCCTATCCCCATACAGATTTATAACCTCATGCAGATCGTCCGGAAAATTTGTCATTGCGAATTTTTCATAGCTGCTACGCCCACTTCTCCGATTTTTTTTGTAATATTCCCTTTTCAATCAAAAATCTTTAATTCACTACAAACGTCTCTTCTTGTACTGTATCACTGGCTAAGATTTTTTTTTTCCCATCAGACTGTCACGTAGAGATATTATGTCCTCAAGTATCGAACCTTTGAAAGATACTCCGTACCAGACGATAAATTCATAATTTGCATAACATGTTGACAAGTTTACAAAAGGCTAAACAACGAACAAACTCCTACTCTCAAGCCCCAACAACAATGAAAGATATATTCAGTTTTTTTTACCGGTAGTTTGTTTTAGCGAACATGAAATACCTACTACTTTGTCTCGAAACCGTGACATTACGAACTATACTGAAATTATTTTCAACCGAACAAGGATAATTTTTCTTACAGAAAATGATGTATTCCAGATTTTTGTACTCAATTGTGAACGAACTATAATGATACCAATTTGCACCAAAATCATCCTAGTGATGAGAGAAGCTCATCGGCTGCACCGTTATTCCCATAGTGCAAACGTGTTATATTTGTTGCGCGTCACCGTCTATAAAGACGAATTTGAAGATGTGATCTGCAGATCGCTCAAGCGCTAGGCCTACAATTTCTCGGAGGTCGATGAAGGGTCTGTTTTACCATAAAACGCAGATGGCGCCCTGGGCTGGCGCTCTTATTTTGCGACTTACTACCTTATGACTCTGACTCCTCGCAACTTGTCCGATCTAGTTCAATATATCTATGGTTAAATCAAACGAAAGAGATGCAAAACACATGGGCCGACGAATGAAAATGAAGATTCCAGATATGGGTTAACCGGTTGTCCATGTGTCATCCGCAAGATATTTACGCACGACATCCAGAACAGTGATTTTGAGGAACAATACGAGGTGTTCTCTCGTCTAGAATATCAACAACACTGTGAAAAATACAAAACACCATTGGAGAAGATACTATGTGAAAATTGACGGTAAGTTCTTTGATGCATTATTCTACTCAACGTTCAAGAACATAATACCCTGTGAATTATTGATATGTTGCATACGAGAGCTAGAAGCTGAGATAAATCAAAAGAGAGCGGTACGAATCATATAGGCTGACGACTGAAAATAAAGATTCCGGGTATATGCTGTGGGATTTTGTTTACAAATTCATGATTATAACACTTCAACGACAGGGAGTCACTCAAATAACAGAACATCGGAATGGATGGAACATTATTATAATTCATACTTGGATATGATATTCATGTAATGTTTTGTGTCAAATTTATATACTGTGACGCGAATTTTTCCCCGGGCGGGTTTTACCCGGGAATTCGGCGACGACACTTCGTCGCGATCCTGGTTTCTTGCAGTTTCCCCCAAAACTCAACACAACTCAAAATTCTCAAAACTAAACACCAAAATTAGAATCCAAATAAAACTTGACGAAATCTCAAAATTTGCGGGAGTTGGGCGCCAGACGTTTACGTCGTTTTCTCTAAACAAAATCCCTCAAAATCTCAAAAGCTACAAAAACTCAACGAATAATCCCAGGATCCAACGGCTTGGCTGGCTAGGCTCAGGCACATCCGCGAGCTGGTAGAGTGGCGTGGGTTAAGCGGCAAACAATTAAGGACGAAACAAAATAAGGCGAAGCAACACAAAATAATTAAATTCCTTCAATAGGCTGGAGCCCGTGTATTCAAAAAAACGGGAGTAATCAGATCAGAATCAAACAATCCGGGAGTCACAAAATATAAGTCGGGAGGTTGCACATGATTTCTTAAATTAGCCCTTTCGGGGAACAAAAGTCCTCAACAGTAATTAATGCTATACGCGGGAGAAGCAATCCGGGGCCACGATAAAATAAAGGCCCGAGAGGCTGACGGGAGCTCTGGCTCCAGATAAATAACGGGAGTAATGTTTAACTGGTGTTACGGGAGAAAGAAGGCCCCGCCGCTATCGGCGAGGTGCAACGAGTTACGTGGATTGCTCTCCGCGGCTACCCTGCGCTAACACGATAAACTAGTAAATTGTTTGACCAGACCTACTCAGTTCACACAATAAGGGGGTTCGTTATTCCCGAAAATGATACTAAATCATAAGCGCCAAAATTACAAAACCATCGGCTGGCCGATAAGCGGCACGCACCAAAGCGGGAGAAAACTACAAAGCGATTATACTAATCTTAAGCGTAACACAATCCAAGAAATGCCATCCAATTACTCTACAAAGCAATATTTACCAGTGCAATCTTATTATATTCTACTAAGCCACTCCAAAGCGTCAATACTTTCTACTAAATACTCCTAATTTACTCAAGGCAGGCTCCCATTAACGAGAGACCGAAATTCAACAAAATAATGCAAAAATATAACTGCCGATCTGCTACGGAGTCACCACCGCCCTCAAATTAAACAAATTAATCCATACAAAATCCAAAACTACAAAACAAAGCCCAAGGAGCTACCCGGGGGGGGTCCACCCGTCCGGTAGCTCAAAATCTACAACCCAACTCGACTAATGGCGGGGTAACTTCGTGGCCGTTACACAATAAATAAAGACCTTACCTTGGTCTCGGAAGCTCGATACACTAACTGACTCTACTAGATTTACAAAAGAAACTCTTAAGGCTCGACGGGAGCACTATTTTACTTAATTAGATTAGATTTACTTAGGTGATTACGGGAGAAAAAAACAATAAATGAGAACTGGCAATAGTTAGCGTCTGTACGAGAGCACGATGCAGCGCAGAGTAGGACGAGACGAGGTTCCTCTTCTTTGACGTTCCGGCCTTGCCGATCCTGGTTGGTTGGGCCCCCTCCATAATCAGGTCGCCTATCCGGTGTCACGGCCTGACACCTCGTGACCTAATTGCTTCGGCGACTATGTAATCGCCCAAATCCAATGCCAATTCCGCTCTCCTGGCTACTTTGCCGTGGCGTCGCCTCCCCATTTCCTCCTCGCCGTTTTTCGGCTCCTCCGTTGTCCCTCTGGGGCCGACGAGCGTCAGGGCCATCCCGGGAGCCTCGTGTTCCTTCGGGAGTCCGGGAAGAAGGGCTGGCATTCCCGCAGCAGTCACTTTCCTCCTCGGGGAAACCTGGTATCGGTGCTGGGCTAACCTGCTTGCCTCGCTCACCTTAATTTCCCCCTTCCGCCAGGCCCATCGCCTTCGGGAGGCGCCTCATCGTCCTCCGTCTTGCGGGAGCCACCTTCGTTGTCGGGAGTTCTTAAAAATCGTGGTCCAGCGCCAGGCTGGGAAGTTGTGGGGCGGGAGGTAGCGCTTCTCAGTCCACGCTACCCTGTACGCCGCCTCCACAGCATCCACACCGTTGTCGGGAGCACCTCATCATCATCCACCTCCTACCGGGAGAAGCACACGTCGGCCGTGCGTCCTTGTACGCCGGTAGCGAAGCGGCAGCGGGAGTTGACTGGTCGTCGTCCGGAGCGAATCCCTGAGCGGTTTCCTAGCCGCAACCAGGGCGGTGCAAAACGCCACGTTACAATACATATGTCGATTCAGGATAAATCTTAGTCTTCAGGATTCCATTGTTGATAGAAACCGAAGAAACATGTAAGTGAAGAATAAAGTATGGAACTAATAAATCTGATCGGAGGTGCAAAACAATGTGCGTTGCTAATTGTATTGATTTTGAGCAAACACGAAGCATGAATTACATTAGATAAGACAGAATTTGTTGAAGACAGAGAGAATCGAAAATAGATACTAAGTTATGAATGTGGGATATACAAGATGATCTGCTGATCAAAACTTTGGTATTTTTTAAAAGATAAATATTCATCATTTATTCCTACTGATTCCACAAACGATCTAACTTCTGTCAATGTAGACTACGTTTTCTCGATCCAACTATCAAATGAGGCCAGATTGGCGAAACACACGCAAGAACATTATCTCAGTAGCATTACATTAAAATGCGTACCGCTCTCTTTTGATTTATTTCAGCTTCTGGCTCTCGTATGCAACATATCAATAATCCACAGAGTATTATGTTCTTAACCGTTGAGTAGAATAATGCATCAAGAACTTACCATTAATTTTTACATAGTATCTTCTCCAATGGTGTTTTTTTTTTTCCACAGTGTTGTTGATATTCTAGACGGGAGAACACCTCGTATTGTTCCTCAAAATCACTGTTCTGGATGTCGTGCGTGAATATCTTGCGGATGACACATTGACAACCGGTTAACCCATACCTGAAATCTTCATTTTCGTTCGTCGGCCCATGTGTTTTGCATCTCTTTCGTTTGATTCAACTAAGCTCCTGGCATAATCCACGAAAATAGTTTCGGTTTCACATCTGATAAAATCACATGTAATGTATCGAACATCCGACCGTTACATTTTTCGAGGTTACTCCTCCGATAGTGCTCAATATTTTTCATATTATTCCTAATATCCTAGATAAAGGAATAATTCGTATGGAACATTGCTCATGTCCCAGAAGAAGAAACAACTCGTATAGTTCCTTAAAATTACTTCTTTCGGTACTCTAAATAAATAGTAATCGTTGCGATCATTGCATTGCCGATCGGAACAGATCGAAAGCAGAAACGAATTCGGAGCTGTAAAACAGTTGAGCCACAGCAGACGACTTAGCGATCATGGAGCGCGGGCTATAGAGGACTTGAGAAGGCGAGCGGCTTGTTGCCAGCAATTGAGGCGTCTCGGCGACAGCAGAAGCTTGTCCGATTCAACTCGACGCGCTTGGCCACTAGGAGGGTCAACATCAAACACACTGGGCGTACGATTACTCAGTAGAGGAACAAGTCTTCTAATGAACATTCAGATGTGATTCAGTCATCTGGCACGTGAAACTTATCACTTAGAACTGTAAGTTGTCGTCCCCTCTGCATAATACTTATTACATCCACTTCAGTCTTTAGCATTATCACAAGACTTTACTTCTACAGGATAATCGAGCTGTTTGCACTCTGATGAAACTACTGCACGTCCAGACCTGACTGAATTCCAGCAATTGCAATTTCGAATGAGTGAACCTACGATACTGAAGAAACGACCAACTTTCTTTCATTAGATAGGTGTAATTGGTGTACTCAAATTGAGTTATTACTGTCTTCACAAAATTATCGAACGAATGTGGTTTTCTGTTACTTTCAAAGAATTCACTCCCTTTTTCTCTGACAATAAGATAAATTCCACAATGTCTTCCACTTTATAAATGATTAAGAAATGATTTGTAATTCTAGTGCTCAAAATGAAGAAAATCCATGCAGTGGAATTATTGTTTATTCTCATGTCCAATAAATCAGTTGTTATGGAAGTTAATTAATTTTTCCGATGAAATTTTGACGATCATGGCATTGTAATTTAACGTAACTCGGCCATATTTAAATGTCTGCCAGTGTTGCCCCCCCTTCACTCTCCGTGGTTTGAACAGCTGAATCTAAAATCTGAGTGTGTTGGCTATTCTGTGAAACAAATGTCAATGATCGCGCACGCGCGAATGGGGTGCGCAATTTCACCTGATCCCCACCGTATACCTGTGGGTATTGTAAACGCTTCGGTCATACAATATAAAATTGCCGCTCGAAACCGCGTGACGGTCCAAGTAGGTGTACATATTGCAAATGCGCAGGACACACAGTCCAGCAATGTCGCACGCGAGAACGCGAAAATCACCAATACCATAAAAATCCGCAAGATCAGCATACAAGGCGCGGGAATAATAACTACAGGGCACCCGAAGCGCCAGATCGCACGAGAGGAAATAACCAGTACAACGATAGGCAATCCAACTATCAAAAAGGAAACAATCAAAGTAGGAATGTACCAGGCAAACAAAACGATCCTCACGTCCAGCACCGCGTCAATTACACACAGAGGGATCCTTACGAACACAATGACCCCCGAAATGATTACAATGAACACCGCGAAGCAAACTTCGGCAACGACTCACGTCGGTCAAGCTGGCACCCCCACCACTTCAGATTCAAGTTTGCTTACAATCCAAATTTTGTGCTTTTTATGTGCTTTTTTTGTACCCGATTGATGATTTTTGTGCTCAAACGGTATAGCTAGAATCATCAATTTCCGGTGGGGATGCTGAGTTGCGTGAGATTTAGCACCCCCACAGCCAAATACGATTCCGAATCAGGGGTGAGTATGTGTGAAAATTTTGTGCTTTTTATGTGCTTTTTTGTACCCTGTGGATGATTTTCGTGCTCCAACGGTATAGCTAGAATCATCGATTTTCGGTGCGGATGCTGAGTTGCGTGAGATTCAGCACCCCCACAGCCAAATACGATTCCGAATCAGGGGTGAGTATGTGTCACAATTTTGTGCTTTTTATGTGCTTTCCGGAACCGTAGGATTCGCGATCGATAAACCATACCCCGTCAAGATAAACTACCCCCGAACGTCGCGCGATGGTCCCGATGCTGAAAGCGACTTTGAATTTATGAAAAAACTATGGTTCCAAGTTCCGTGCCGCGCTGTCCGTCGAAACAATAGGAAACAACATGATTTCGGATGACAATTAGACGATATGAAAAATACGTGAAGGAAAAATTGTTCCGAAAAAGCCAAGTAGACGAACTATGGAGGAATGAATACCGAAGAGTTTTCGAACCAGTCCACGGAAGGTAATACAGGGTAGAAGCACCCTTTTGGAATACCCCATCATTTCTAGCCACAATTTGAGCGAGTCGATTACTCATTTCCGGTGCTCACATTTGATCAAATTATCTAATTTATAACATAAAAGTGGCTCGAAAAGAGTCTTCGTTACAATTTTGCAATAATCAATCAGTTACCAATCAATTTATTCGAAAGCTGAAATATCTTTTTACATTTTGTACCGTTTGTGGCCACAGATTTTTTGACATGTAATTGATATGACCATCAACGGAGTGATCGATGGCCAGAGACGGTACTACTTAGAACAGATTTTTCTTACTGAAAATACTTTTTTCTCCAGTTCTGACGCTAAGCGTCATGAAACACCTCTCAAAAAAATGAGAAACCGACTGTGGCATAAAAATATCATTCACATTGTTACAAACATCACAAACAAACATTGCTACAATAATGATTCGTACGAATCAAGGAATATGCAATACATCGAATAGAATAATTTTTATTGGCCCCAAATTTTGCGGATTTGAAAGACCCATACAATAAGGAAGAAATAAAAAGATGCATGTGGATCAATAAATTCTTACAAACAAATGTTACTCCGTATTTATTGAAAAAGTTAAGGTAACGGCATTTCCACGAAAATCGCAAGGTCAGGTATAATCTTATAATTGTCGTTTCGTTTTTCACTCGCTAGACCTTTTTTTCTTATTTTCGGTCTGTCGTCGGTTTTAAGGTCATTATATTCCATCCAGGACCCATCTTTCCTTCGACAGACAGCTGTATAATGTCCGGGTCTTTGATCGCTCAGATCAGCAGAGCGTCGGGTTGTTGTGGTCGATGGATAACAATTCAGCAGGCCACACAATATATATTTGGTACGCATACCCCCTGCCTGTATCTCCAACGGGATGCTACTTAATTTAATCGGGGCAGGTACCTGGTCAGTCGCGCTGAATATCTCCAGTGCGATAAATTTACCTGCACAACATGAACAAAAAATCAAAATAATAAAATTAATGAATTGTGATTAGATTCATGATTGATCTAAAACTTGTAAGCGAGTTATATTACTAAGTCTAGTCAAATTATGGATTCGTAAAATTGGTTTTTACTACATATTTATATTCACAGGGTGACTAAAAAAGTGGGACCGTTTGAAAAGGAGACTTACAAGGAGAGGCTCAGACCTTCGGATCACAGATTCTGCCCAAACTTTTACAGGTGTCTTCTTGAGCCAAAAGATGAAGCCTGTGATGTGTCATTTCATCTAATGGGCATTCCTTCCTAGATTATTAATTAAAAACCAAGAAAAAAATTTAAAAAAAAATTAAATGAAAAAAAAAATTAAAAAACACAGGAAACCAATACTGAATCACTATATCATTGAAACTTTCTCAGAGACCTTGAAAAAAAATATTCCAGTCATAAATACACCACATTTCACTTATGGCACTACGTCACACTCTTCGGAGGCACAGTCGCAGTGCTCGAACAGCTTCCTTCCAATTTCTAACGAACTTGATCCTTCAAGACATATTTCAGAATTCACCTAGGTCCTAACTATCGCCTGCAATGCATCGAGGCTATAGATTCCTTCATCAACAAACATTTTTTTGCTGATAGATCTGAAAGTAACAACGGCAATACCAGTCTTACTACAATATTACATTTATATTATCGATAAAAACACATTACATTTATACCTATATATCTTGAATACTTTCACTACTTTGATCAACGTTTTATGAAGATTAATTACTCATCTTATCGAATGGTGTTAGTCGCGACAGGTCAAGTAAGGTTATGTTCCCCGACCAAACGCATGTATGCCACATCTCAATGAGTACAGCAAGTACAAGCTGCAGCAACGTATGACAGATCTCGATCGACACACAACGGCTCGTGTCGGTGGAAAGAGGTTGCGCTGAATCAAGGCCCATTGCGAAACGACATCTGATGGATTTTATTCAAATCCCAAATTCAATTGGTTCGATCTTAATTTTGAACACGGGGGTGGATTCGCGTGCGCCGGCTTTCCACTCTAGGTATTTTTGAAACAAATGAATCGACGCACCGGTCTTCCCGCCAGTGAAGCTTGGTGAATCAAGGTAAGTAATTTTTTTAGATACGTTACCTGGCGAATTAGTCGTTTGATCTATAAAAATGTCACCTAACTGTTGTATTCCTAATTGGACAATCAATTAAATTATTCGTAAACGTTTCATGAAACCTTGGAATGAAAATCTACGAATGAGTTACGTGTCGCATATTTTACTGCAATATGACGAGTTCTGTCTTTTTCTTTTGATATCTCACAATTAATTTTACTACATTACCGATGAACACTCACAGTCAGACCCGATAGTAGTTTCACATGATTTTCTAGTATTTTATTCCATAATTATTTATATAATCATTTTGGCCCAATGTAGTCACTGATTTGCAGCTTTCATTCATCACAAATTTCATCCGCTAGGCATTTAATTCGATCATTTATTGACGTAGTTGTTGTTCATTCTTTGAATCAGATAATATGTCTGAAGAGAAAACTTGTGGTTGGGAGAGGAGGAAGCTCGAGGAAGAACGTGAGAAATTGAAAAAAGAGCGCGAGAGATTCGAGCGAGATAAAGAAATTTTTGAGGCGCAGAGAAAGGCGCAGGAGGGCGAGGGTGCTGGCACCACCCAGCATGTGCCCGTGAAGAAGACAGGGGAGAGAAGAGATGTAAGAGACAAATCAAATAACATTATTCAATGCGTAACATTATTTAATGTCGTTACTTATTCTCGTGATTCTTTTGTTTGATTCAATAGGCGGGAAAGAAAAAGGAGGCGGGCCCCTCTCGGAAGCGTCAGCGAGACGAGAAGTAAGTACACAAGCTCGTTTCAGGAATTCAAATTTTGGCAACTATCGGCAGTAAATACAAATATTTGTAGTGGATAAGTTAATTTGCAGCTGGATGTTCTCAATTTTTTGATGTTAGATTTTTACATACTGTAACGTCCCGTTTTTGCCGATGCGGCGGGAGCGTCACGGTGCCGTCTCCCGGGTGTTTATCCCCGTAGCGGCCGTGTTTTCGTCTTTTCTTCTTCTAAGGCGCCTCTTTGGGCGTCTCTGTTTCGCCTGTGTTTACGTCTCTCTTGTGTGTCGGTGTCCCTTGTTCTGAGACAGTAGGTCAATGTCAGCAGCTGATTGCTCTGGGCTTGGCGATGTTATGTTTGAAATTTGTATCGGGTGTTAGGTGTGAATGTGGTCGAACTTTATTCGGGACGACCGCGGTGGGATGTGGCATCGGCCAACCACGTGCGGATGAGTGGCGAATCCGATCAGACAATATCTGGTACAACCGCACTGGAGTACCGGATAGATGATCGTGACCCAGGGATCGGATGCAGAACCTGACCAGACAGTACCTGGTACAACCGCAATGGAGTACCCGGTAGATGCTCAAAATTCCAGGAGGGACGTGCGGGATCCGATCAGACAATATCTCGTGCACCCGCAGTGGAGTACGAGATAGATGCTCGAAATTCCAAGGGAGGGATGCCGAATCCGACCAGACAATATCCTGCACAACCGCAGTGGAGTGCAAGATAGGTGTTCGAAATTCAGGGAGGCCAGTGCCGAATTCGATCAGACAATATTTCGCACAACCGCACTGGAGTGCGAAATAGATGCTCGAAATTCTGGGATGGACCTGTGGGAATTACGGGCTATCGGGTAGAGGAGAAAGAACCCGGGTGTACCGGGTGACCCGCAGAAATAAGAGTAGGGGCACCACGCAGTGGGTTAACAAGAAAAATAAGAATTCTATATTTTGGAATACTGGCCTGTGGCCTGACAGCTGATAACAATAACACGAAAGAAATATTAAGTGGCAGGTGCCGGATCTGTTCAGGATAAGATACTATCTTATAGAAATTAAATAAAGGCTTCGATGCCGGGTTCTAATTATATGAGTGTGATTTTAGTACGAAATTAGAGTAGTTATACGTTGCCAGTTCGTCGACGGAAAGATAATGCTAATTTGAATATTGAGACTAGTTAGCTCTTTTTTCTTCGTAGGCTAGGCCTAGAATGGATCCCGAGTCGCTGTGCGCCCGTCCTTTTATACTGCCTCGGGAGTTAATCCCATTTGTTCTATGGGCTTCTATCGTGTCCATTTTTGTTATGGTTAATTTTAGAGACTAGCTTTATAACAAAAATGTGCCCTATTTTATCTTCCGCACCTCGTGACGGCTTTTGATTTTTCAATTTCTCATTTTTGCTATTATTGTTATAAACCAGATGTTCTATGACATTCTATGGTGTCCCAAAGCTGCAATCTTGCACTTAGAAATTATTTTCATAGGGAAAATAATTTCCTGTTCTTGTGTACTTTGATCCTATCGGGTTGGGATTTTGATTCTCGTTAATAATTGCAAAAAAAAGAAAGTAATGAATTTGGGTTGGGCTCGAACCAACGCCTGAGCGGTTCGACCGTCTCATTGCCCCCTCCAAAGATTCGAGGATTTAAGTGGCCGTATTTAAATCCGAGGATGTTCACTCGTCGCTCGACAACACTACTAACGTGTAAACAAAAAATATGGTTCTCTGGCAAAATAAACTAATAATAAAGAAATAATATCCTATTTTTTTTTTGGCTTCAGCCCTCAAATAACCTTAGAAACAGAATAAAGGAAAAAGTGAGAGAAAATAAAATAAAATTAACTCAGTACGGGGGGGGGGTACCGCTCCCCAGCGGCCGCTGGTTGCGTTTCCTTTTCCTCCTTCTCACTCCATGCCGCCTCCCGGCATCCAGTCTCGGATGTTTTCGTCGGTCAGGGTGAGAATGTCCTCCATTTCCCATCTGTCGTCGCTCACGGGTCCCTGGTATACTCCCAGTATTTGGAGGTCCATGTCTTCCATTTCGCCGCGGATGCCTTCGGACATGGCCTTGTTGACCTGCAGCTCGACGTCTATTCCTGCGAGCTCCTTCTCCAGTCTCTCGACTTCCCGCCGTGCGAGTTCGATCTCGCTCATAGGCTGGTATATCCGGTCCAGCGGGATCTGGACCTTCACGGAGCTTCGGATCGTTGGCTTTCGTCTTCCTTTTTCCACCTCTCCCTTGTCCGTTTCCGTGGGTCGTTTCTGCTGGGGGCTGGTCTGTCCGGGGCCGGATTCCCCGTGTTGTTCCGTTTCGCGGGTTTGCCATACCCCGTTCGATTCCACCGCCTTCAGCCGCCGGTCGCCGCAATCCTTTTCCCGGTATTGGGTGTAGCGCGCCCGAGTCACGCCGCTTGGCCTTCCTCCTGTCGCTCGGCCTGGTGCGTGGATCCCCGTTCCGGCCACCCATGCGTTTTTCGGGTACAGAATTCTGTGCATCCGCAATAGGATTTTTCGGAATGCCTCGAACGCTTCACCGCCAGAAGTCTGCGTCTCGGCGTCGCCGTGCCCGAACTTCTCCGTCTGCGTTCCCGTCGAAACCTTTTCCATTTCTCCGTTTCTTCGCTGTTGTTCTCGAAATTTTGGAAGCTAATAGGTGCTGAGGCGTCCTTTTTCGCGCCTTATATAGGCCAGAATCTCCTTGCTCCTTTACGTCCCCTATCCTAGTTCGCCGATCGTGTGATCCTTGTTGTGGGTGCTAATCCCTGCATGACCTCTGCTTCTGTTTTCGAAGATGTTTGCGTCCGCCGATACTTCTTTAACTTGCTCGCACGGAACCGTCCCCTTTCCCTCTCTGTTAGCGGGTCTACAAGCAGATACGTCGCGAGCCCGATCTTTGTTTTGATGATGTACGGTCCCTCGTACACCGCGAAAAATTTTGCTATCCGATTATTGGTAGTATCGGATACATTATTCGCTTTGACCAGTACCTCCTCATGTTCATCGAAAGTAATGTTGCTCCGATTAACGTTATGCCGTTGCGCTCGCTTTTCGCCCTTACTTCTTATTCTTTCTCGAGCTAGACAGATCTTTGCTTCGTGGGGGGTATCTGTCCCTGCATTGGAAGTCTTTATCCACTGCGTCCATATCCGTGTCGGCCGGATGTTCGTGTGCAACTCGACCGGCGTCATTTCGGTCGTCTCATGATGCGTCTCGTTGATGCAGTTTTGGATTATACTGACGTACGACGCCCAACCGCTATGTTTATCTTCCACGAATGTCCGGAAGAACCTTCCGATTTCCCGGTTCACTCGCTTAACGATATTTCCCTGCGGGTGTCTTATGGAGGAAAATATGAGTTCGACGCCTCTCTCCTTCAGGGTACGTGCCCATTCGCCTGCAGTAAATTGGGTTCCGTGGTCACATTGTATGCGCTGGGGTCTTCCGTATTTCTCGCAGTAGTCCCCAAAGATTTTTCGGATAGTAGTGGCCGTGTTCGCCCGTTTGATCGGGTACAGTACTACGAACTTGCTGAATGCGTCTATGGTCACCAGGATGTGCTTCACTCCTCCTGTCGATGTGGGTAGCGGTCCATAGAAATCTATTGATAATAAATCTCCTGGTTTTTCGGGCACGATATTCTGCATGAATGCCTGGCATGCCTGTGTGGGATATTTGTTTCGTTGGCATGTGTCGCACACGGATATCCATTTGTTGACACCGTGCCGGAGACCTGTCATCGTGTACGTAATTTCTCGTAAATTTTGCGTAGAAGTTGACAAATCCCAGGAATCCCCTCAATTGCTTGATATTCCTTGGTTGTGGGTACTCCTGTATTATTTGGATTTTCTGGGGTTGCGGTCGCAAGCCGTCGACCGTTAGGATATGCCCCAGGAATTCTGTCTCTTTTTTCATGAATTCCGACTTCCGGAAATTCAGGGTCAGATTGTTTTCCCTGAATCTTTGCAGCAATGTCTCCAAGTGATGGAGGTGTTCCTCGTAGTCGCGGGATATGACGAGCAGGTCGTCAACGAAGTTTATGATGAAATCGCCGACGTCCCTCAAGACTGCCCCCAGGCCTCGAATCAGTGCTACGCTGCTGGTCTTCAACCCGAATTCGTGGTCGTTGACCAATTTCTCGTTCAGCTTCCTCGCATCTAGGCATAAGCGTACTGACCCATCCTTTTTTATGACTGTCACCATGGGGTTAATGTACGGGCTCTTTGATCGTCGGATAATCCCATGCTGCATCATCCTGGTTATTTCTGCCTGTACCTTCTCTCGGTGTTTCATCGGGATGGGATAGGGTCTGACGAAGAATGGTTCCTCGTCTCTTAGTTTTAGGCTGTGTTCCTGGCTTCGCAGGAGACCTGGTTTTTTTCGGAATACCCCCCGGTACTCGTGTAGAAGATCCTTCAACTTTTCCCGTTGAATTCCACTTATTTCCGCACATGCGTTGATTTTCTCTTCGATTTCTTCCCGCGTTAACTCGTAGGACTCCTCCTGCCTGTCTTCCGGTTTGCTCTCTGCGTCTGCTCTATTGAGTGTCAGGGTATGCCTGTTCCCGTCCCTGGCTACAGCTTGTGGGAGTCTGCAGCTCATATGTACTCCTTCGTGCTCCTTGAAGCTGAGAACATTCTTCTCGGTGTCGATGACTATTTTCATGGCTTGTTGGGAGTCGTATCCCAATATGCAGTCCCGCACTAGTTTGGGGACGACAATGTAAATGAGATCTCTTGACACAGATCCCAGTTTCGTGGCGAGCAGCAACTGCAGCTTTAGTTTTGCTGATTTAGTGCCCGTTGCCCTCTTTACGACCTTCCCGGCCATGGGTAATCGTGGGTATTCCTTGAACTGGACTTTGCGTCTTGTATAAAACTCTTCGGAGATGCAGGATATCTCACTTCCCGTATCTATCAGTGCACGCACGTGCACGCCTCCTAGAATTACGTCCACCTCTGGGCACGTGCATTCTGTTGTCAGGGTTTCGTTGCCCTCCAGGTCGTGCATGAGCTCCTCCCTTGGGTCACCGAAAATTGTTGCTATCACGCCTTCGGTCTCTCTTTTATGTGTCGCTGCATCCTGCCTATGGGGTCTATAGGTATCCGAGTCGCCGGATGCAACGCTTACTCGTTTCCCGAATGTGGCGTTAATATTGGATCGGTATCGGTGCTATCGTCCACTTCGATGACGTTGACACTCCTCTCCGGTCCCCGTCTTTGCCATCGCGGTTGCTCACTTGTTTGCTGCGGTGGTGGCTGTCTCCACGATTGACCTTGATCCGGGGCCTTTTCTCGTTTCTCTGCGTTGTAGTTATTTCGGACGTTGCTGCCCGCACCTTCTCTTGGTCCGGCGTTACCTCTCCACTCCCCGTAGTTTCTATGGGGCGTTGCCGCCTGGGTGCGTTCCTGGTGGACCTCCGCTGCCGGAACTTGTCTTGCCGTCCTCCGGTTGGCAGTTTCGCTGTCGAAGTCCTCGAGTAGTTCGAATAACTTGCTCCTGTCTCTGACGCCCTGTCCTTTGATCGCGAATCGGATCTCGCGATCGAAGTGATTACACAGTCGCCGGATTATTTCCTCATCTGTATACGCATTGCCCAAGTCTTTGGCAATGCTAAAGATGTGCGTAGCGTACTCTGTTCTGGTCATCCTTCCGCTTCCGTCGAATGTACCAAACTCGATCTTTCGCCGCAAACCGTCCTGGATTGTTGCATTCCAGAACCTCTCTTTGAACTTCACCGCGAAGTCTTCGAAACTTTGAATATTATTTTCGACGAGATACCACCATTCTTTGGCGGTCCCTTCCAATGTTTGGGAGATTAGATATATTAGCTCCCGGATGTCTGGACTAGTGACGTCCACGTACTGCTGTAATTCGGTTAAAAATTTCACCGGTTTATCTCGAGGCTCACCCTTAAATATGGGCGGCTTGAATTTTAGTCGGAATTGGGCTCCGGCGGTTGCATTCAGGAAGTTTGCGCCTCCCAGGGTTGACCGCCGAGTGATGTTCTGTGTTTGCCGTGTCACCTCACCTATTTGTGCCCCCAAGTTCGTTATAGTTTCATGGTGGCTTTTCATTCCTGGCACTACGTAATCTGCCAGCTGTCGCTGGATCTGGATCGTCATTTCACTTTCGTGATCGATGTCCTCATTCAGCGTTCGTAATCGGCCCTCCGATGTCAGAATCCTTTCCTCAATCTCCGCGGCGTTGTCGGTCAGGATGGATATTTGTCCTTTTAAATTTCTTATCTCCTCTTTGTACCTGGCATCCATTTCTCGGATAATTTCTGCCTTCCATGCCTTTTCTCGTTCCTCCTGTTTCTTCGCTTGCTCACGTTCAAACTGCACCATGCACCGTGCCAGTTCGCTATGCAAGTCGTGGACTAATTTTTCCTCGGCCTGTGTCGCCCTCTCTTCGGCTGCGGCCTTGTCCGCTTCTTGGGTCTGGAGGATTTCGTTAATCGCCGTTGTTGCTGTTTTGATTTCCTCTTCATTTCTCTCATTTCGCCGGCATAGGTCTGCCGCGCATGCCGTGATCTCAGTTTCCCATCTGAGGACTTTGCCGTCCAATGTGATCGGATGCGTTTCATCGTCTATCAGCTTGTCGGGGGTCTGCTGCAATTCCTCCGTCAGAATTTCGCCTAGCGTCGTTTGTGCATGCTGTAGATGTTCCTCAGCCGTGCCCTCTTTCCCCGACCGTGTTGACGTGTTGGACCCCGCCCGCGGGCGCAATTTTCGGAGTGGCATTCTGGGAATAGTGCCTTCCTCTCTCTCTTCCTTGGTGATCTCTCCTACTCGCTGGTTTTGTTGGCACACAAGATTACTGTCTCCTTCTCTCTCAGGTCTTGCGGGCCGACTAGTCTGGGTTCAAGGCCTCGTCCTTCACTTCGTTTGTTTTCCTTTCCCGTCCACTTTGTTTACCCCCACTAGGTCTTCTCTTTAATTGGTCGCTATTTACCTAATTACTTGTTTACTGATTTATCTATCCGCCTATGATATTTCTCTTTGCCTTCTTTTCCTTTTAACTTTATTATTATTATTATTATTTATTTATTTATTCATTTTTTTTTTCCTTTTCTTTTCTTCACTGGTCCATTCGAATCTTGAGTTCATTTACCCTCTCGTCCAGCTCCGTCAACTCCCTGTTCGTTGTCCGGTGAAACTCGTTTAGGGCTTGCATCGACAAATTGTACTTTTTCAATGGGCCCTCGTGCTTGAAACGGAGGATGTCGTTCACCTTCTCCAGTTCGGTCATCAGATTCTCTGTCTCCTTTAGCCTTTGCTCCAGCTCGTCGATTCTCCCGGAGTTTTCTGTTCCCGCCTGTGGGGACCTCCCGAACTTGCTAACGAATTGCTGGATAACAGCCTTGAACGTAGCGTTCTCCTTCTCTAGACGCTTGGTGTATTCCTCTTGCTTTGCCACCCTCTCCTCCAGGATTTCTACTCGAGTCTGTACCTCGTCAGTTCGTGGGATGCTGCCGTCCGACGCCTCCTCTGTCGTTTTAACTATGAATTCGGCGGTGGGGCTTTTGCTCATATTCATCAAAGAGGAAAGTCTCTATTTATTAAACTCTTGCTCCGATCTCTCGGGGTGTCGTTCGTGGCCCTTTTATTTCGGGCCCCACGTTGGGCGCCAAATGTAACGTCCCGTTTTTGCCGATGCGGCGGGAGCGTCACGGTGCCGTCTCCCGGGTGTTTGTCCCCGTAGCGGCCGTGTTTTCGTCTTTTCTTCTTCTAAGGCGCCTCTTTGGGCGTCTCTGTTTCGCCTGTGTTTACGTCTCTCTTGTGTGTCGGTGTCCCTTGTTCTGAGACAGTAGGTCAATGTCAGCAGCTGATTGCTCTGGGCTTGGCGATGTTATGTTTGAAATTTGTATCGGGTGTTAGGTGTGATTGTGGTCGAACTTTATTCGGGACGACCGCGGTGGGATGTGGCATCGGCCAACCACGTGCGGATGGGTGGCGAATCCGATCAGACAATATCTGGTACAACCGCACTGGAGTACCGGATAGATGATCGTGACCCAGGGATCGGATGCAGAACCTGACCAGACAGTACCTGGTACAACCGCAATGGAGTACCCGGTAGATGCTCAAAATTCCAGGAGGGACGTGCGGGATCCGATCAGACAATATCTCGTGCACCCGCAGTGGAGTACGAGATAGATGCTCGAAATTCCAAGGGAGGGATGCCGAATCCGACCATACAATATCCTACACAACCGCAGTGGAGTGCAAGATAGGTGTTCGAGATTCCGGGAGGGCAATGCCGAATTCGATCAGACAATGTTTCGCACAACCGCAATGGAGTGCGAAATAGATGCTCGAAATTCCAAGGGAGGAGTGCAGAATCCGACCAGACAATATCCTGCACAACCGCAGTGGAGTGCGAGATAGGTGTTCAAAATTCCGGGAGGGCAATGCCGAATTCGATCAGACAATATGTCGCACAACTGCAATGGAGTGCGAAATAGATGCTCGAAATTCCAAGGGAGGAGTGCAGAATCCGACCAGACAATATCCTGCACAACCGCAGTATTCACAACCCATCTGGTCCGTGTTCAGAATGTAATCTGGATCGAACGACGTTGTAGCAGTCACACATTCCATCTGAAAATTTTCTGCTGCCCTAAAAACTTCTTCAGGTGATCTCTTTTCAGTACTTTTGACATATCTTGTTACTTTTCTCTGTCTTATTCGATATTCCTTTTTAAACCTCTTGGTCCAAGCAATTGAAGCAACAAAACAGTAGTCCTCCGAAGTATATTGCATTGAAGCCTGTAATGCCCACTCTCGAATGTTTCGGGTAGTCACTGGAATTTGTTTCTGACGCGCTTCGCAAAATCTACTGTACGTCCATTTTTTTATCGCATTACTCTTGTCGTACATTGTTCCTCCCCTTTTTATGTCGTTTTGCCATCTGGTTAGGTCATCCATCCTCGACAAACAAGTAGCTCCTCGAGCTTTCAAAGTTCTGAGGGTCCACTTGGGATGTTCTCGTGCTAGATTCACGATTTGAATTTTTTTTTCGAGGCTAATTTGATCACATTTCGGCTTCTTTAGTTCCGGCTCATAATTACTGGAGCTCGATTGACTTATCGGTTGAGATGAATCTATTGAAAATGCGAACATCTTATTTGTAATCTACATATTTGTGTTATTTGTTGTCATTCTGTTATTGTTTAGTTTTGTTGTAACGTATAATATTATTTTATACGTAGCGTAACATGGATCCACGAGTTTGTTTCTTCCAATAAGCCACACAAATACAGTGAAGCTTTCATAAAATATTTGTTTCAAAAGTCATTCAGCAATTTATTGTAAAATAATATCAGTTGAGATTTTATAATTGAGTTATTCAAAATGTAAAAACAACACAAACGTTAATTACCAAAAATTTATGTAGAACAGGTGTCTTCTGTAAACTTCTTACCTGACAGAAATGATTCTGGAGTTTGCACCATTTCAATGTCATCAACCGGCTCTTCGACAATCTCCTCATCCATAAATAACTCATCGTCTTCAGCAAACTCATAGTTTTGAATTACTTCAAGCAATTTATCTGCCACTTCATTTCCCAACAACCACGCTTGCTCAGGAATATCGTCTATTGAATGCTTGCTAATAATATTTTTTCTTTGCAATATTTTGATACAGGCATGAATACTCGCACTAATAGTGTCTGTGGATTCATCCGTATCATCACCCAGAGTACTAGGTCCAGTGCTGAGGGCACTAGCCATTTTTTATCACAATAATTAAGAATTCTCCAACAAAACTTACAAACACAATGAAATAGCAACAATGCGTTCAAAAATTTTCGAAGGAGTGATAAAATATCGAAACCGATTATACGATCAGTTAAAATGAAGATCGCACCAATTGAATTTGGGATTTGAATAAAATCCATCAGATGTCGTTTCGCAATGGGCCTTGATTCAGCGCAACCTCTTTCCACCGACACGAGCCGTTGTGTGTCGATCGAGATCTGTCATACGTTGCTGTAGGTGACGTGAAGCTCTTATAATTGCGCTAGCGTATTTCCATCCAAACAAAAACAGTATAATAAGGTGAAGATAAATTGTCAATCTTTTGTATCGATGGCTATTTCATGGCAGCTTGTACTTGCTGTACTCATTGAGATGTGGCATACATGCGTTTGGTCGGGGAACATAACCTTACTTGAGCTGTCGCGACTAACACCATTCGATAAGATGAGTATTAAATCTTCATAAAACGTTGATCAAAGTAGTGAAAGTATTCAAGATATATAGGTATAAATGTAATGTGTTTTTATCGATAATATAAATGTAATATGGTAGTAAGACTGGTATTACCGTTGTTACTTTCAGATCTATCAGCCAAAAAATGTTTGTTGATGAAGGAATCTATAGCCTCGATGCATTGCAGGTGATAGTTAGGACCTAGGTGAATTCTGAAATATCTCTTGAAGAATCAAGTTCGTTAGAAGTTGGAAGAAAGTTGTTCGAGCCCTTCGACTGTGCCTCCGACGAGTGTGATGTAGTGATAAACGTGAAATGTGGTATATTTAGGACTGGAATATTTTTTTTCAAGGTCCTCTGAGAAAGTTTCAATGATATAGTGATTCAGTATCAGTTTCCTGTGTTTTTCAATTTTTTTTTTAATTTAATTTTTTTTTCAATTTTTTTCTTGGTTTTTAATCAATAATCTAGGAAGGAATGCCCATTAGATGGAATGACACATCACAGGCTTCATCTTTTGGCTCAAGAAGACACCTGTAAAAGTTTGGGCAGAATCTGTGATCCGAAGGTCTGAGCCTCCCCTTGTTAGATGAAAACTTGAAAATCACTAGTAGAGTTCGTACAACAAAACTCTTTCAGCAGTTTTGAAATAATATCAGTATACGCTATGGAAAAGAATGTCAGCCTCCTGCGATGGAAGCGTACGCGCAAGGAACCTTACAAAGAAAATTTTGCCTACTGCTGCCGAAAATTCCTTGCTCTCACACTTCCGGGTGAGAGGCTAAAATGTTTCATCACAGCCCATACTACTTTTATTCAAAAACTGTGAAGAGGATGTCTTTATAAATCTCTATGTTATTGTAAAAATTAAAAAACCTGTTTCTGCTTGAAAGTTCACTGAAGTCGCCCTTTAAAACTGGTATGAAATAGAAACGCATCGACCCATTGTTGGAAATATTTTCTGTTTGATAAAAGAAGGAGCTCCGATTTCGCTACCTCAGATACAAGATCTACATCTACGTAAATCGATGAAAATCTTTTTCGTAAATTCTTCTGAAAATCGTAGATCTACCACGATCTCCGTATGTAACAGTATGAAGATTCACATACCTGATTTTATGTTCAAAAGCTTTTGCATATTAGATCTCCAATTATTGACTTTTTTTTATCTTCTTTTAAAACTCACAAGGAGAACGTCATAACTCCGGATCACAGATTTGGCTCAAACTTGTAGAGGTGATTTGTTGTGCCCCAAAATGGAACCCCTCATGTGCACTTTCATTGAATAGGCCCCCCTTCAAAAGATATCAGCAAATTAAATTAAAAAAAATGATTAAAAAACAAAAAAAAAAAAAAAAAAAATTTAATTTTTTTTTAAATTGTTTTGACACCCCAGAGAGGTCAATAGAGTGAGGCAATAGTGATTCCGATCGAAAAATCCTGAAATACCACCAAAGAAACGTAGAAAATCACTGCTGAATCGCTATATCATTGAAACTTCATCGCACCAGACAATGCAAATCAATGTCTGAAGGATACAATTACAGTAGCTTAGCAATAGAAAGAAGGAGTTGATCCGATAGAGTCAGTGGGAATATCACATCACATGTTCATCATCGCATCAAAATTATCAGACTGCTGAAATTGTTTCTTCTTTATTCCTCCTTGCTAGCGATCAGTTGTAAGACGTCTATCTGGTCATTCAAGGTGATTTTCTTCATCCACGCATCCCAAATATCCTCAAATTCACCCGTGTGGAGTAATTCATTCAGCGATACAATGATTAGAAATTAAAGTTTTCCTCGACTTTCCCCATCGCCAGCCTCCCAGAATTTGCAAATAATCACAAGAAATCAATTCCACTGTAACATTATTTCAGCATCGTAGGAAACTACACCTAAAAGCCGTGTATTTTCATCATTATATTTCAGAAATGATAAATACATCATTTACCTGTTTCCACGCTGTTTCATAGAATTGTATAAGTCTGTTGGGGTTAAGTTATGCGATCTTCGTTCATCAAACATTGGTATGTCACAGTTCGATTCAAAAAGTACAAGCTGCCAATAAATATCGCCAACTTTCTATCCACAGCTTGTTTTTTATGCGATTCCGACATATGCTTGTAAGATATTATAAATCTGACAGCAATACCGAAACCAGCCTCGTAAATGCGGCACATCTGACATATCTCTAGTGGATATTATGGTATGAACAATGAGAACCGAATACGTGAATTCCACCTACCTTTCAGGACGTCCGGGCGTCCGTACGTCACCACGTGCATGAAATTCTTCGTAATAGTTTCAGACCCACCCACCAAAATTTAAAAAATGATCGATAGACATCACCAATATGCGGTGTGAAGTCGGATATCGAGCATCGATCGAGATATGTCAGATGTGCTGCATTTACGAGGCTGGTTTCGGTATTGCTGTCAAATTTATAATATCTCACAAGCATATTTCGGAATCGTATAAAAAACAAGCTGTGGATAGAAAGTTGGCGATATTTATTGGCAGCTTGTACTTTTTGAATCGAACTGTGACATACCAATGTTTGATGAACGAAGCTCGCATAACTTAACCCCAACAGACTTATACAATTCTATGAAACAGCGTGGAAACAGGTAAATGATGTATTTATCATTTCTGAAATATAATGATGAAAATACACGGCTTTTAGGTGTAGTTTCCTACGATGCTGAAATAATGTTACAGTGAAATTGATTCCTTGTGATTATTTGCAAATTCTGGGAGGCTGGCGATGGGGAAAGTCGAGGAAAACTTTAATTTCTAATCATTGTATCGCTGAATGAATTACTCTACACGGGTGAATTTGAGGATATTTGGGATGCGTGGATGAAGAAAATCACCTTGAATGACCAGATAGACGTCTTACAACTGATCGCTAGCAAGGAGGAATAAAGAAGAAACAATTTAGCAGTCTGATAATTTTGATGCGATGATGAACATGTGATGTGATATTCCCACTGACTCTATCGGATCAACTCCTTCTTTCTATTGCTAAGCTACTGTAATTGTATCCTTCAGACATTGATTTGCATTGTCTGGTGCGATGAAGTTTCAATGATATAGCGATTCAGCAGTGATTTTCTACGTTTCTTTGGTGGTATTTCAGGATTTTTCGATCGGAATCACTATTGCCTCACTCTATTGACCTCTCTGGGGTGTCAAAACAATTTAAAAAAAAATTATTTATTTTTTTTTTTTTTTGGTTTTTAATCATTTTTTTAAATTTAATTTGCTGATATCTTTTGAAGGGGGGCCTATTCAATGAAAGTGCACATGAGGGGTTTCATTTTGGGGCACAACAAATCACCTCTACAAGTTTGAGCCAAATCTGTGATCCGGAGTTATGATGTTCTCCTTGTCAGTAGATGAACTTCGATCCGAGTAGATCTACTTGGCTCAAATATGAGCACCATTATGATAGAAATGTTATCTCAACTCTAATCTAAGTTAAATCTACCAAGATCTACGGAGATGTGTATGGAGATCTTAATAGATCTATTCCGAAATTCAGATTTACGCAGATCAAAATTTGATTCACGTACTAAATCGAAAGTCGGGTACATATTTACTATTCACGAAGTATCGAAAAGCTAGAAAAACTATACCATCAGATACACACGTTGATCAATTTTATGATAATTAACCAAAAATGAATAAGAATTACCGATTTCCGATATTGTAGTAGTCACTAAACCTGAGCATCCAGTAGTCTCGCAGCTTCTACTCTGCGCAGAAGAGAATCGATCATTCATCCAGCTGTTTATGACTCCGGACGAAAAGAATGATATTTCCACCGGCATAAGGTGATACAACGTACTCTGATGTCGAGAACAGGTGTCACATGTGGAAATTTCGCGGATGCTCGGTGCAATATGCAATAGTAACGAACACATTGCCTTTGTGTCAATCGTGCAATCGATTATAATGCAGCCATTGCCTTGGTCTCTTCGATCCGATGAAGATTTCAGAAGGATTTGGGTTCAAACGCTATATGTTGCGCTGGTTATCCCACCTTTACGAACCTTCGAAACCATCCTGAACAATTCATTACCCGTAGAAGCAGTGTCTATTCTCTCTTGCACCGAAGGGTAGTCAAAACTGGCGCACAGAAAAATCTGAAAGTGGCTATCGAAGTTGCAAGTATTCAAGAGTAAGATCGACTGATTTTTTACGATGACAGCATTTTTGGTCTTGTGGCCGTTGGTGAGGATAGGGATGTCTCGAACTTTTTCGTCTGTAATAAATTGATTCTGCACAAAATCTCTATTTAAATAAAGTGAAGTTTTTTTCTCTTGCTTCTGAAGTCTTTTCTTATCTCGCTCTACCTCGCCACCCCACCCTTCTTTTTCTTGGCTTGATATTATCTCTGTCAGGTCTTTTTCTGGTAAGGAGTCACATGAAACGCAAATCCTGCGGCAACCATAGCCTTCTTCGCCTATACGAAGAACGGAACACCCGTCCATTACATGGATAGGTATGGTGCAGATCGCACATTTTCGATCGCGAGTCTCATCGGGTAAATTGCCATTGGGACATGCTTCACATCTCCGATTATGTAGCGTTGGCAGTACTTCGGTGGCATCTCCACGCATTTTAGAATGCTATAATTCCAACTAATATTAAATTCCTGCCTTCATGAAGGGGAGCAATATGTCGCAAAAATTGACGTGAAAAATGGTATTTTGGAAAATTTGAATATCCATTTTTTTGTCTGATATCATGCATTATAAAGATCTCAAAGAAATTAGGATCGATATTCATTAGGGTCACCAAAAACCATATTTTACATAATCAATTTAAGCACATACACGTTCAGAATGGTCAGGTTGGTCAATTTTTCAGTAAAACCAGTTGGTTGTCGTACGGTTCAAGGTACGCCGGTGCACTAATTTGTCCCGCAAGGTCTCATTCTCTTCAAAAATATGCTACTTCAGCTTCAATGTGGGAATTAGCGAAATAAAAATCCAGGTCGAAAATATCGTCGATTCGCGTCTTATTTCTATTCAAATTCTACTCAAATTGTAGAAAATCAACGATATTTTCGGCCTGGATTTATTGTCCGCGAATTCCCACATTGAAGCCGAAATGGTACGTCTCCTAAAGAGAATGAGACCTTGCGGGATCAAATTGGTGCAACGGTTTACCTTGAACCTTTCGATAAGTAACTGGTTTTGTTGAAAAATTGACCTTTGTGACATTTCCACGTAAATAAGTCGAGTATGTAAAGTGTGGTTTTGGATGACCAAACAATCAATATCAACCCTGATTTCCTTCAGATTTTGAAAATGCATGGTATTCGAAAAAAATGGATACTCAAATTTTCCAAAATACATTTTTTATGTATTTATGTATCATTTATATATAATCCGACAAAAGAATCTGAAAGTCGAGATAGTTTGCATACTTTGAGCTGCGAATACTGTGCGTCAGCTATGTTGATCTTTCCTTTAATATAACCGTTGAGAATGTCCACCAGTTCGTCGACTCTTATTGTTAGTGGCAAACCTATATGAAATCAGCCCCCCAGTTGCGAGATTTGAATTTTTTTTTTGCAATCGTTTGCACATCGTTTGCACAGGTTTGCACAATCAAAATTTTTGTTTGCACAAACACACAATGATCGGAATTTTGGAAATAAATTTCGGGGGCCAATTTCACAGCAGCCCCCCAAGTTTGGAATTTTTTCTTCTTTTTTTTTGCAATCGTTTGCACATCGTTTGCACATGTTTGCACAACCAAAATTTTCGTTTGCACACGCACACAATCGTCGGTATTGACTAAATAATCATTCGACAGCAGCCCCCCAAGTTTAATTTGAGAAAAAAATTTTTTTTTGTAATCGTTTGCACACCGTTTGCACATGTTTGCACAACCAAAATCATCGTTCGCACACGCACACAATCGCCGGTATCGACCGAATAGTCATTCGACACCAGCCTCCTAAGTTTGGAATTTCCCATTTCCATTGGGTACCTGAATGCTATTAAGCAATAACGTCCTAACTAACATTTTGTTCAATTTTTTTCATTTTTCGAACAAAATTTTGTTTAACTTTTTTTTTATTAAAAATTTTTTTTTTCAATATGTTTTTTGCGTTTTCTCTTCTTCCACTCTTTTTCCTTGATTTTTTCTCGTCTTTGTTTTGAAGTATTTTAACGTCACGTACATTTCATTGCTTAATGAAAATCATCAAGCTCATTTGTTCCCGAATTTGTTTAGCCGTGGTGCCTTCGAGAACTTTCAACGTTCGTTCGACGCTATCGTGCTCTTCCCAAGATCCTGTCACCCTTCGACAGAAAGCACTGTAGTGACCTATTCCATTTTGAATTTTAGGTGGCTTAAACATCACAATACCGTGCAGCGTGTATCGATCTACGCCTATGTTTATTGTGGCTGGTACATCATCAAGTGATAACGTCTTTTCAGCGTTATCGTCGCTGTCGGTCTCGCTACGAGCTATCGTAGTCTCGCGGAAAGAACGGTTTTCTGTCGATGTTGCAATAGTCGCTCGCTTCGCTCAACTAAAAAAGCTGGGTTGCACTTATTCGTGAACGTTGAGCACGTTTAGGACCCTCAATTACGGCGAGCTTCGGGCGACGATAACGCTGAAAAAACGTTATCACTTGATGATGTACCAGCCACAATAAACATAGGCGTAGATCGATACACGCTGCATGGTATTGTGATGTTGAAGCCACCTAAAATTCAAAATGGAATAGGTCACTACAGTGCTTTCTGTCGAAGGGTGACAGGATCTTAGGAAGAGCACGATAGCGTCAAACGAACGTTGAAAGTTCTCGAAGGCACCACGGCTAAACAAATCCGGGAACAAATGAGCTTGATGATTTTCATTGAGCAATGAAATGTACGTGACGTTAAAATACTTCAAAATGAAGACGAGAAAAAATCAAGGAAAATGAGTGGAAAAAGAGAAAACGCGAAAAAAATATAAAAAAAAAAAATTTTGATAAAAAAAAAGTTGAACAAAATTTTGTTTGAAAAATAAAAAAAATTAAACAAAATGTTAGTCAAGACGTTATTGCTTAATAGCATTCAGGTACCCAATGAAAATGGGAAATTCCAAACTTAGGAGGCTGGTGTCGAATGACTATTCGGTCGACACCGGCGATTGTGTGCGTGTGCAAACGAAAATTTTGGTTGTGCAAACATGTGCAAACGATGTGCAAACGATGGCAAAAAAAAAGAATAAAAATTTCCAAACTTGGGGGGCCGCTGTGAAATTGGCCCCCCGAAATTTATTTCCAAAATTCCGATCATTGTGTGTTTGTGCAAACAAAAATTTTGATTGTGCAAACCTGTGCAAACGACGTGCAAACGATTGCAAAAAAAAATTCAAATCTCGCAACTTGGGGAGCTGATTTCACATAGGTCAGCAGATAAGGTTCCCGATCAGAATTAATACGCGCTGACGGTGCGTTGGTCGGCGCTCGAATGACTTCTGCAGAAGTCCAGCAATTGCTGCCAGCTTGTGCCAATTCAATTAATTGACTGCGCAAATACCACATGCGCGAAACCTCAACCGCTATTCGCGAGCAGTGACGCTAACGCACGCCCACTTCCCGATGAGGTGAGCGCAGACACGGAAGCGCGGATAAACCTCCCTATGCAACCCCCCGTGTACCCAATATAGAAAAGACAACGGGGAAAATGAAAGGTTGGGGATAGTTCTGGAGAAACTACGATGACAGTGAATCCGATCCTTTTGAGGCTGTTGATATTCTTTTCCTCAGCGGTCTTATTGTTAGTTTTTTTCTCGCCGAGTAGAATTTCAGCGCCACAAATTCTTTTTTCTAGCAACGTATGTAACCTCTTCGTAAAGGTCGGTTTACAATTGGCGCACACGTTTCCGTTTACGCTTCCGTATCGACTTGTAGTATGGGATGGGTACAGTGCCGTCTACAGTGAAACGCATAGTTGGCGCACACGTCCCCTTTTCGGTAGAATATGGGATATTTTAATTTCTGGAAGCGTTCAGCAGACGTTCAGCCAATCAGCAGTATGCTCGGAGTTAGTCGAGTTTCGCGGGTTCTGAACAGAATTTAAAATTTGTAAACACGGTCATCCACAATTGATATCGGGGACGAGGCGTTTGATGAAAAATTAATTTTATTGATTGAGGGTCTTCCGCATTTGTGGGACAAATCAATTGCAGAGTACAAGGATAAACGGATGCGGGGAAATGCCTGGAAGTCTCTAGAAAGGCGTCTGAATGTACCTGGTAAGTGTTGACCTCAAAATTTTCAGTCCCGTATTATACTTATGCTGTTTGTAGCGTTATTATGAACTTTGACAGTATCAGTTTGCGATCAATTCCAACTAATCCCTAAGATTGATGTTTTTTGTGTAGTTGCTGATGTGAAGCGAAGATGGAAAGCTATCCGTGATCACTTTGCACGGATTAAACGGCTGAACAATAATATTCCGTCAGGTGCTAGTCCCTCCCAGGCTTCACAAAATTCATGGAATTTGTACTCAAGTTTAACTTATCTCATTTCACATGTGCAAACCAGAAAGTGAGTATTTTATTTCAAATGTTTGATGTTTATGATGAAATTTATACCTAATAGTACCTATTGCTGAAAGTTCAACTGAATTGCAGATCATTCGGAAATATTTCGAAAAGTTTCACACAAAGAACCACATTTGTATCTCATGCAGATGACGACGTTTCAGAACGAGAGGGTGAAATTGAATATCTTGATGACGATGTTATGGAGTACCTAAATACTCAAGACAGCTTAAACGACAATGCTGATCAACCAAAGACCAATCAGAATTGGCGAGCATCAAATCGCCTCAGTAAAGAAAACAAAAACCAGCTTTGTCAGGATGAAAATGTTCCACTAGCTGGAAAAACAACTGATCGCAATATCAAGCAATCAGATAATCCACCACAAAATCAAGCAAAAAAAACGACAGAAAAACTTGAGAATCAAGTGATCAGTGCATTAAAAAATGTGCAAGAAACTTTTGCTGAAACAAATACATCTGTTAAGAAAGATGTAGAATGGAACTTTTGTATGAGTCTCTATGGTTCCTTGGAAAAAATGACTAAAAGGCAGCAAAAATTTTGCAAGTTTGAGATCTCAAAAATCCTGTTTGATTTGGAATCTGAATCGGATTGAGATTACTTACAAATGTGATATGTTTTTCATCTGTACTAAGCGCAATACAAAATACTGTGTGTGATATATATTGAAAGTTCAAAGTCTCGTACAATGTATACTTTGTGATATGAATAAGGGTATTATAAAAATGTTTTTTATAAAATATATCTTATTATAATTTTAATGTTACATGATTCGTAATTTCACGGTAATACGGTACATTCAATCTTCTAGACTACCCCTCTTGACATATGCGTACTGCCACGTAACTTCTCCTTCAGGAGAAACTAAATATTCAGAAAGTCTGTTTCTCAGATTACCTGCAGCACTATTTGCATAATTTGAACCCATACGACCTACGTCGAGTAGATGATTTGCAGCAGTACGCCACTCTCCAGGTAACATCACACCCTGATCGTCATATCGATCTACATAATTTTCATGACAATAACGTATATTTCTATCATGTGTATCAGAATCATCAATGGATTTCAAAAAATTATGCAGAGCGATAGTGGCACATACAATTCTTTCGACTGTGCTTACTTCAGCGATAATATTATTTCGAAGTACCTATTCTCCACCTGTTGACTAAAATACCGAGAGAATTCTCAATGACACGCCGGGTACGAGATAATCGATAATTATATATTGTTTGTTCTTCAGTTAGATTAGTTCCTGGAAATGGTCTCATAATATATTGTTTGAGAGGAAATGCTTCGTCAGCAGCCAAAAAATAGAAAAATTTTGAATCTGTTCCAGGCAAAAATGAATCTGGAGGAACATCTAAAATATTGGATTCTAGAGCTTTGCCAAATGCAGATTCTTTGAATATTTCCCCGTCACTCTGTGATTCATAAGCACCGATGTCAACGAGAGTAAATTTATAATGAGCATCACATACTGCCATTAAAACAATGCTAAATGATTTTTTGTAATTGAAATACAAAGATCCTGACTTTTTTGGGGCTTGAATTGTTATATGTTTCCCGTCCATTGCACCAATACAGCATGGTAAATTCCGTAATTGATCAAATTCTTCAGCTTTGTTCTTCCATATATCTTGTGTGGGTTCCGGTAAGTGAATAGGTGACAGAATATCCCAAATGATTTGGCAGGTTTCTCGTATTATGTTGCTCACTAATGACTTTGGTACGTAGAAACTCCATGCTGTGAGTTGCATGCTACCACCATGGGCAAGGTAACTAAATTAAACAAAAAATTCAATATTAAGAAACAGAACAGTATAATTTGATAGATTACTATTACCAACCACTACCACTAACGCTACTGGTTAAACAGATAATGGAATAATATTTATTAATAGATAAATGCTACTTACTACAACGTAATTACGAGTCGATGCTCTGGATGTAAGTGTTCTCGCCTACTTCTTTTCTTCAAAGATGGACCAACGAGGTTCAATAATTTCTTGAATGTTTCAACCCTCATTCGTGTATACTTGAAAAATTGTTCATCATCTTCATCACAAATGAATTTAAAGAGATTATCATACTGGCCTTTGTCTTTTCGTTGGAGAAGCATAGGTCGAATCCACCAACGACGTTTTCTACGTATTTTTTTCAAAAGCATCAATAGTATGGATAATGTACTCGTTACAAGTAGAGGTCGGAGTGCCGGATTATACAAATCCATTTTGTACGCGACACTTTCCTTGAATAATTTTAATAGTTTGACTAATTTTAGTAGTCAATGTTTACGTTACGACAGGTGGAATTGTTTATATATTTCTGAGCGCTTGTAGCATAGATTATCTCTGCTTAAAGGTTATGCAAGCACTTTGTTTTTCTGTAGGCTGCTTATTGGACGAAATAAGCGACGTCTAATTGGTTCAACGCTTACGCAGCACTTCATTGGATACCAGAGCCGTCATTTCTACATAAACGGGAACTTAAACGGGAACGTATGCGTCGATTGTAAACCGACCTTAAGAAATAATTCGGATCGCATTCGTGCTATTCATTTTAACTTTCTCGTCAGCTGTCACATTTGCGGTGCATATTTTTTCCCAGCAAAATATAACGTTTCCTAATAATATCGACTAGCTTTTCCGCGCTCTTTGTTTTTTTTCCTTCCGTGTATAGTTTCCGCGGCGAATAATTTTTTTTCTAGCAAAATATAACATTTCTAATAGCATTTTCAACTGGTAGCAAAAGTGTACACTGAGTGTAAAATCCTGCACTGTGAGTGTAGAATTCTGCACTGGCGCGCACTATTCTGGTGCCGTTCGAAGGAGTCGAGTGCTGGTAGCGCGCCACGCGTTATACCAGTGTAGCGCTGCAGGTGTATTCTACTGAAAGTCATGCGGGGCGGTAACTTTATACATATATGTATATTCTTTTAATTATAAAATTTAGACGACAAGACAAATCCGAAATCTCTTATTGACAATGTCGTTGACGATGACTCTACGTTTTCGTATAAACGGCGAACTCGTCGAATTATTCCCGCCAGACAGTGAAGAATTGTGCACACAGTTGATGGGTAAGTTCACTTTAATTTCTTAACGCACACTACAAACCCATACATAGCGTCTATTTACAAAAATTGACGTAAATTTCCGTATAATTTTCATATATTTATGTTCAGATGATGACTTATTCACCACAGAATTTTCAAAAAATATGCTGCAAGTCGGGAAAATATCTATGTCGGAACCTATTACAAGAATCACCCGATTCATCAATGACAGCGAGTAAGATAATTCAAAAAAACTGACTAATCGCATCATGATTACAATGCGAGGGGCTATTCACTGCCAAATCTCGCGACACAGTGATTGCTGATTTCACGTGATTTCAGCTCGATTTCTAATGATTTCTTAAAGTCATCGATTGCGTGTGATTGCATGAGAATTTTGCGGTGATTTCACGATTTCATATGATTTCTGTGATTGCAAGTGATTTTACCTATCCATGCGATAGGGTAGAGGAGAGTTAGGCTTAATTAATTCCCGGTGTCGAATAAAAAGCGGCAAAAGAGGTCGAATATAAGAATGATATAATTTTTCATGACAAATCTTATCAGTCAAAATTTCATGATTTCGCTGATTGCATGCGATTTCCGTCGAAATCATCTGAAATCAATCATTTCAATCTTTCACTCGACTTCGACCGATTTCATAAGATTTCACGTGATTTCCAGCATGATTTCATTCCACAGTGACACAGTGATTTCAAGAATGAATAGCCCCTCGTTACAATGTTTTTATGAAATGCTATAAATCATCCTGTCAATATGACCGTTGACTGAATTTATTACTGTACAGAGAAGAACTGGTATGGATCGATTCTGAAGTACCGCAGGATGCGAATAATAATATAGACTTGGATCAGTTGTCTGATGAACTTGGCTCTTATGAAAAAGGAAATAATGCTGCGGGACCTAGTCGAGATTCTGGTTAGCCTCAATAGGTCACAGTTCTGCATTGATCATCTGAATGATTCTTTCATAATACAAATTTTAATTGTACTCATTAGATGGGCTTACTAGATTGTGATCGGCTACTATCTTACGTGATAATCCTTCAACAAAAGCATTTATCGACATTGATTTTTCAAGAAAGTTTCTTTGGATGTTGCAAGAAATATATAAAATTTTTTACAGGCTTCAAGTTTGATCCATAGTCTCAATCGAACAACTCTTGTTTTTCAGATGTGTGGGACGATAATCAAACGAAAATGATTCTTGATCTGGTTCACTTGTATTTGGAGAAAATTGGGCCGATGAAAAAGTTCAAAACAAAAAAACATATGTGGGGACAAATCGCTACAGATTCAAGAACTGAGCTGGGAACATCAAAGATATCAACACAAGTAGAAAATAGGTATAAAACTATCATTAGAAGGAAAAAAGAGCAATAGCCCACAATTCTAAAAGCGGACGCTCGATGCAAGAAGTTGCATTTGAAAACGAGCTAAATAAAATAGCCTCGGTCGATGACAGTATCTCACCAGAAGTGATTCGAAGTGCAAAAGCTGTGAAAACATTTAAAGAGACAGTCGTAGTTGATACTGACTCAGACGAGGATACAAGCAGCCCAAAAAAAAGAACTCCTGCACCCAGCACTTCTACTCAAAAACCAAAGCGAAAGACGTCTACTATTTGCGAGACACTTAAAAAAATACATAAAGAAAAAGAAGCAAATAAACAAGCACGTCACTACGAGAAATTACAACTGATCCGCGAGCTTGCTCAATTAAAGTAATTTGTGGTATGAAACAAGCAGCAATATGCAAGACTGTATCCCATGCTCAAGTCAGAATCATACAAAGATATTCTTTCATTCCTTTTTATTTCAGTCAAGCGTGATAATATTCTGTGATTTTAATGTTTAGCGATGTAAAAGATTTTAACTGCGTATAATATATTGGTGATGAATATTAATTTTGACGATCAATTGCAGTAGTTCGCCAGCTTTTCCCTGACAGCATTCCTTTTTGCTCCTCCGTGTCGCTTGAGCTCTTGCTCAGTCATATCATCATCCACTTCATATTCTTGTGGATTCTCGATCGGTGGAGAAAAATCGAATTCATCATTGAATTCGATGCACAAGTTGTGCAGGACACAGCAACTGGTGACAAACTCGCATATTTTGCTAACTTTATGCATGTGCACTTCTAAAAGTTGTCGAAACCGACCCTTCAACAAGCCAAAACAATTTTCGATCAAAACCCTTGTGGAACAAAATTTGGTTTTGTACACTTTCTGATCATTGGTCAGATTTCCATAATCTCGGTATGGTACTAGAAGCCATTCTCTTATTGAATAGGCAGAATCTTCGATAATGTGGTACTTGTTATTACAGATAGTGGGTAATTCTGAGCTGATATCAGATAACTCGAATACTCTTGCATCATGAATCTTTGATGGTGCACCCACAGAGATATCGATGAATCGTTTTCTGGTATCAAGATTCGCGGCAGCGAATCGCCGCCAAGTACCCGTCGGCGGGCGAGCGCTAGCGTGAATCCTTTTCCCGGACAAACTCGCCTATCTCTTTAACACAGGGGGCGATTTTTATATCTTCCGAACGACTCAATATTTTTCGATGAAAATTATATGATATCAACGCTCGGTCAAACTAACCTTGCTTGCAAAATTAGGGCGGAATCGGTCCAGAGAGTCCGAAGATATTAATTATTGAAGTTAGTGAAATTAGGCAAATTTCAGCATTCTTCTTCTTCTCCTTCGCAAGACTTTTTCGTAGATCCACGATAACTTTCGAAGGAGTGCATGGATCGACTTCAGATTTTTACTATAGGTTTTCTCTGCGAAACTGTCGACCCCTATTGATTTCGGGATCAATCCGATCTCAGATAGTAAAGATAAAAATGATTGAAATATCGACATATCGACATTAGCCGCTAGGCGTACCATATATATATATATATATACAGCTCCCAGCCAAGATGGCCGCTGCTCGATACTTCTGTTACGTCCCAATAGCATGCAGCAGCGCTCTCTTTCAGATTAATCAGACACGACATGTAGTTACTATCAAGCTCTTATAATTCTCTTTACTTATATCATTTCAACTATATTATGAACATCTTGAAATACTCTAGCTTAAACAAAACTCATAAAGAACCCAAGATCCTATAATATAAACATTTCCCATGGTCCAGCACACATTTTTTCCTAGACATTAACAACATGGCCAGTCGATAGTGAAGCGATGCAACTGCACGTGCAACCACTTGAGATGACCGTTACAGCTAAAATACTAAGAAAAGTCATTAAAAAGCACACCCCAAATCCTGAAGAACCAACAAACGAAAATCAAGTCCTAAAAAACGGAAAACACCCAACACCCGCATCCTAGACAACCCCCGCCAACGCTCGGACACAAGGGTCCATCCCTCAGCCCTCGCGTTGTCCCAATCACAGCATCCTTTTGCACAGCATCTTTTCCAAAAGATCCAGATCAACCAATAGTAGATTTCCGCGCCCCCGCGGTTATCCAAAATTCAATCCCTCCAGGAACCTCCCCAAAATCATCCTTTTAAAAACCCGAACTCAACAGAACTCGCTCTCAGAATTCGTTCAGAACTCGCACACATCATCAGAAGTACAGATTAATCTCATAGAAGAAATATAATCCAACTTATTGAGTTTCATAAAATAACTTTACATTTAATCAACATTTTGTTAAACCTGTTTAAAATTGTCTAAAATTATCAATTATCTTCGTAATTGATAATTCTAATTCGTGAGAACAATTAATAAACTTTGTTTAATTAATAAACCTCATTATCATCATTTATTTCAACTGCGCATAGCAGTGGCTGGTAAGATCCCAAAACTAACTACGGTAACGTGGTGAATCAATAGTGTGTTGACGTATCGACCCGGTAAATCGACGAACAAAGACTCACTAGGTGAAAAGAAGAAGATTCCTTCCTATATTTCACGCCCGAACTCAGTCGATAAACCCGGTCATCGTATTAATACTTTCAATACGTAACACTTCATTCGAGACGTGCAAAAAAAACATACGCGACTGCAACACGTTGATTAGTATAATGATATGACAATAATACTCAATATTAATTAATTATTAATGTAGTGTCTCCGAATCTCGTTGGTTTCATGGAGCGGCAAGTATCGAAATCGTTGAAATGCCCCAAGGCTATGCGGAAGAAAACGGGGTATAAATAAATAAATGGGGCCCAGTCTTTATTGATATAAATACAGACAGCAGCTACATGGAGAGGTTATCTGTCAACGATGGCATAGTAGCATGATCAGCATGAATTTTTTAACCGATCGTGGGTCTGAGCAGATACCCGCTGGAGAATGGAGAATGAACACGTTGACAAGGGCATGACAAAGAGATCATCGTAGGCTTTGTAGCTGAGTCGATGGCAGCTACGTAGAAAAACAGGCTGTCGACAAAAATTTAAATATAGTGGAGTCACAACGTAAGGTTTGAAGCTAAGTTGAAGCAGCTATGTGAAAACAATACAAGGTTATTTATCGACGATAGCACAGTACCAGCTTTGTAGCTACGTCAGTGCAGTATGGAAAAATGTTCGTCAATAAGAATATAGTACATTCATTTCCACCTTTCTACAATTGTCATTGACAGGAAAGCCCTTATGACATTATTATAATGTGACTGACGATTAACAACAAACAAGCCGGAACATGAAAATATTTACAATGATGCATATCGCATCAACCTATGAAAGTTCGAAAAGCTCAAGATGTACAATGTTCTGAACTATTTCACTGTTGAAAGAATCATGTAGGATCATAAAACTGAACCTGAACATTCGTGGACAAGCTAAAGCATGCTATATATATAGATTATACAGAACAATGATCACAACATACTTTTGAAATATTTGAGCTATCGTATGCAAGTATAGTCTCTCTTATTAATAAGGTTGCTAGTTCATATTGAAATTTTTCACTTACAAAATACCCAAAGAAACTACACTACGTATTTTACATAAAAGAATAGTAACACATTACACACTAACATAACGTGTGTAACCAAAATAAATACCAAAGAAACTTTGCAACCAAGCATGATCCTAATTTACCGGACACACTGATATATTTAGTTGAGTTATATATCCTCAATTACGACCAACACATCAACCTTCCGTACCTAAATTTATGTTATGGAGCTTAAGAAGCATCACATCTTTGCTATCTGCTCTCATGGCCTTTGTCTTTAGTCTCATTCCGTGTTGTCTTTACAACTGCACACAAGGAAATATTTCAACTTATATGAACAATGTGATATTGATTTTTTGAAGTAATATATTTCAAGAATCAAGAAGATGAGATTATGAAATAAGCTAAGTATCAAATAAAAAACCATACTCATAGCACATGAGTATGTGACATTAATTCTGCATAATTCATACCAAATTTTGCTATACTATCATCATTAGTTGAGATACGTCTCCAGCCATTGTAACAGCCTCGTGCTATCATGAAGTACCTTGAGATGCTTGATTGCCATCCGCCACCTTCATGATTTAAACCATCTTTAGTTGTTCGAGTTACTGAAATACATCATATATTCGATGAAATAGTTTTGGGTCAACATAATGAAAAAGTACACAATCATTAACTATACTATACGTTTGGCTACTAAGTGTAACATAACAATAAAGATTTACAGAAATAATGACTTGGATTTGAATAAATAATTCATAAACAAAAATTGTTCAGTGGAAAATAGTTGTAGTAAAAAGTAAATTGTAGTAATAGTAGTTAAAAAATCATTGTACCAAACAGGCGCTAATCAATCCACCTAATCTCAATTAGGAAATGGCAATTGAATTGATTAATAAATTAGCCATATAATTTAGTGAAAATTTGGATCTGGCGTGAAAAATTCATTGAATAAACTTTTCAATGGCCGAATTACTAAATATATATAATGGAAATTTATGAAATAATGATTTACTTACACGTTATTCTCAGGTATCGTTTGATGAATCGTTATAATATCAAGTATAATAATCATATCAGACGTCCCTTTGTTTTATCAGTTGCAAGACAGCACGATAAGTCAAATTCACCCATAAAGCATCATACTCAATGTAATACTATGATTGGTCAATTTACTATCAATTGTCACAACTTCTTTCCAAATTCTGCTCGCAACTTCATATTGTTGAAACGTAACTATGGTAACGGCCAAACTTCACTTGAAATTACTGTTTGAATTTAGTAGTTTGCTGGAAACGAAAGTCACAGCTTGCAACTAAATTTTATTTCGGTTACTTTAACTGTAATATCATATTAATATAACAACGAGTTTATCAATACATAATTGAAAAGCGTTACATCACTAATTGTAACGTATAAAATAAGAAGTAAATAGGTGTGCTTCATTTATGAGATTGAATTCTCAGATAACTATAATATTCTATATGGTAAAAATATAAACTCATATATAAACGAAAAAATTGAAAACATAATACACACACACACATATATATATGTGTACAGTATATAGCTGTACAGTGTAATAAATCGAGAATAATTCTTGCATTTGCAATTGATAAATTCATTAAAAATTGATTTGGACATTTAATCATACTTATATAGGGATATTAATTCCTTCAACTTTCTAATCACACCTATTATACAAAATATCGGACTGAACATACAAGAATATTATACTTATCATAACATATATCACAAATCACACTAAACTTGATATTTATAATTTGAACAAATAATTTAAACAATACTTTGCAACGATGCCAAAAACGAAGAAAAATAGTTACGCTAAGCGCTTAGCAAATACCAAGGCTCGGAAATTATTCAAAACTAATGGAAATGATACCACTGAGAATAATGTTAGTAACAAAGATAATCACGCTGATAATCATAATAATAAAACGAAAAAATCAGAATATCAAAATAAGCTAGATACACAACACACAGAAATTGGTAAGTTAATTGATAATACTAAGAATATCCCTACATCGATTGTAAGAACGGTTCATATGGTTGATACAAATGTTAGTGAGTGCATCATAAATCCAGCTTCAGAATTGAATGACCTGTGCATCAATGCATTCCTAAAGGTACTAACGGAAAATACTTCATTCAAACCACAAGATCCAATATTCTATCAAAATCCCCAGTGGTATAGACCAGTCGAGACTAGCCAGGCTGATATACAAATACTTTATGGAGGAAGTATAGGCGCAAATGCAATTGGTCATTGGACCTGTATATATAGGGAAGGTAGCGTAGTTCATGTGTATGATACATTGCATAGACAATTATCACCTCAACAACACGTCATCCTGCAAAAATTATACAAACATTATTCAGTTTTATACGAACATGTTCCAATGCAACCCGATACTACATCCTGTGGAGTCCTAGCTATTGCTATAGCAACTTCACTCGCACTTGGAAAAAATCCTACAACCGAGTCATACCTTCCAACGGATAGAATATGCAGGGAAACTACTCAAAATTTAAGGTACCATCTATTAAATATCCTAGAAACACAGGTATTGATTCCTTTTCCAACATTTGAAGTTCAAGAATTACGAATCAACAATCAGCAGCAAAATAACAGCCGTAGAGATTTGCGCACAATAGTAGGAAAATCAAATATGATAGGTGCACCTAAAACTAAAATACAATCAAAATCAAAAAGAACACAAAGTTATGAATCGATGCATCAGATACAACCACAAGCACATGTAGACATAGATCAAGATCCAATAGTAGAAACAAGTAACATCAAATGCAAAGAAGAAACTGTTTCTCAACTAACAAGTTGGCAGTTAGTAGAAAGTAAAAAAAAAAGCAAGAACAAAAAATATTGGAATAGTCATAAAGTAGAAATCAACCGCAAAAGAAAAAATATTTATCATGTAAATCCAACAATTCAACGAACAATTGTTCAAAACAGATATGTAATCGATTCAATCCCTATTAAAAAACAAAAAAGAGAACAATATGCTAAGAATCCTGAGCCTAAAAAACTATATGAAAAGACAAAGTATAGTCAGAATCCGCAAAATAAGAAAACAATAGAAAAAAATAAATATACACTAAATCCTGAATCTAAAAGAGCATACCAAAGAGCAAAATATATAGCTAATCCTGAAATAAAAAAAATGTGGAGCGCTAAATTTAGTAATACAATTAAAGAAAAAAAAGCATCTTACAGAAAACTCAATGTATGTAGCCACATATCAAAAAAATACAAACGGATCAGAATACAAGGAAATACAATGAAATTTTTTGGATCAGTAGACAGATGTATTAACATATTAACGGTAGAGATTGATAAAAATTTACAATCGATGACGAAGTCCAGAATAGAAGCTGCTAAAATAGTAAAATGGAATACTTATATTAGGAAAAGATTGGTTGTTGGAATGCAGAAAACATTAGCAAATTTAAAACGCAATATAGAAGTAAATCTGATCAAGGCTGCCGAATGTCCCGATTTAAGAAATAAAATAATATCCATATGTGGGGAATCAAAACATACTGGCTCATCAGAAGCCTATTTTGTCGATACAGCATATCACAGTCTTGCTGATATAAAAAAGAATGCACTCATAACAACAGCAATCGGATCTATTGCCAACCTTTTACCAGTCTGTCCGAGCCAGAACGATAGAAAGTCCTGGATTTGTTCCGACTTGTGCGAAGGAATAAGTCAATACATTATTGATAGAATTGAGGAGGTATTGAAAAGTATAAGTAATTGGAAGGTATCGAATATTCGTAATAATATCAGAAATATTAATAATTGCTGCATACGAAATTCAATTACAAAGCTAGGCCACTCTCAAAGTTGTTATACAAATCCTTCAATATGTCAATCCAAGCTTTTGCCTCTGCTTATTATACAAGCACACTTCCCAAGGATCAGATACTTTGTCAGGCAAATATATGGACTCAAAACAGCTATTAACAAAATAACTATTATAGATAATGCATTGAATCAAGGTAATTTAAAAGTATTGAAGGAAGTTTCTACTATAGCTATGAATAATGCTCTCACCTATCAACCTCGTGTAGATCAAATAAATTTAAACGAAGATCAGATTGTAAAACAATATTCACAAGCATTTGAAGTATTGACCAAACGCTCGATGGACGTACCAGAATTTGCTTGTCTATCATGCGATAAACTCTGTTGCCGTAGAAATGTAACAAATATTGAAAAACTGAGAAAACCATTGAGCGGATCAAACTGGTTAAACTTACAAATTAATAATGAAGCATCGGGTAATAATTCGACTGTTATTTGCCATTACTGCATAGAAAAATTCCGTGCTCATAAATTACCTCCTACTTGTAAATTAAATCAGTTAGAGGTAACAGCCAGACCTACCACCCTAGTGTCATTGAACGATTATGAAAAAATTCTAATTCAACGGGCAAAAGCATTTCAAACAGTTCAAAGAATGGGAACTGTCACGAAGAAAAATTTGCCACATAAATTCAAAGTACAAAAAGTTAAAGGTAGGACATTTCATCTGCCACTGCCATTAGAAGAAACGTGGAAAAAATTGCCATCGCCAACAGCTCCAATTAATTTAAATCATGAACTCTATATATTAGTCTGTGGAATTCCTAACAAAGCTAATGTTGTTTGGAGTAGGTTAGTAGATGTCAAAAAAATACATGAAACTTTAGTGTGGCTGAAAGAAAATAATCCTTTCTATTCGGAAATTAAACTACCAAAAAACCACGAATTACTCTTGCAACCTGTAATTGATGAAGTAGAAATTCAAATAGAAGCAGATGAATCCCAACTCTCAGATCTAGAAGCTATGGAATCAAATGATAAAACTAATGTCTCTAAGCCACCTGCTATATTAACTCAAGTTCTGGATTCAGAACAATATTATGAACATTTCACCATTCATCCTATTCATGAGGACAGAAGTAACAAAACAGCCTCCGCACTTTATCAAATGCTCAAAATTCAAGACGCGCCACTGAATAATTGGGATAAGACCTTAGACCTCATGTGCTTCCCTGACTTATATCCATATGGTACCAATGGTCAGCATCAGGAAAGAACAGTATATTTGCGGGAATGTGATTTTATTAAAAGCAGACTAATGTCCAAGCATCCTCAATTCAGATTAAATCAACAATATCTTTTCTACTTGTTGAACGATTCAAACATTCGCCAACTACGCAGTGGTATATTTCATAAATTGAATATTATGAACCCTCGAGATAAGTTGAATGCTGCTAGTTGTTTGGAAATGATGTCAAAGGAACAGCTCGAAGGTAATTTAAGTACTATATTTGCAAGGTTACGTAACACAGAACAATATTGGCGTAAAGCAAGAAACGATGTACATTGTATGGTCCAAAATTATGGTACAGCGACATGGTTCCTAACAATTAGTCCCAGCGAATGGATGTGGGAAAATATGGCTGAATACATACGTAAAATCAATGGACCAGAAATGGCTAAGATGTCAACTAGTGAGCTTGTAGCAGCTGATCCAGTATCGACTTCAAGATATCTTGATAACACTTTTCAAGCGATGCTTACATTCATTTGTTCGGATAATTCTCCGATTGGAAAAGTTAATCACTACTTTTGGAGGCGAGAATATCAGGGTCGAGGTATGCAACATTTCCATATGGTAATATGGGTTGACGAGGCTCCCATTATTGGAAAATCACCCATTAACGAGGTTGCCAACTTCATTTCAAAATACGTCACTTGCAAAATACCTGAAGAAACTATGTCACCTACTTTACATAGAAGGGTAATGTCGTATCAAACACACAAGCATAATGATTACTGCTTAAGAAATAAAAAAAAAAATAAAGGAACTGGATACAATAGAGTTTGCAGATTCAGCTTCCCAAGACCTGTCACAGATTCCTTAGTTATACGAGATGTAGCCTTATCTATCGCAGGTAGAAAACAATTAAAATCTAAAAGTAGGCTGTATAACATACCACGATCAAGCGCAGAAGTTAATATTAATGATTACAATCCTGTAATCCTGACTGCTTGGGAAGGAAACATGGATATTCAGTATGTCGGTGATACATCTACAGCACTAGCTTGGTATTGTACTAGCTATACGACCAAAAGTGAATCTAGTTCACATGGTGATATATTTGAAGACATTAACTGTACCAAATCATTATGTAGTAGACTTTGGAGTGTAGCGCTGCGCAGTCTGAATAACAGAGAATGTGGAGCGCTTGAAGCTGCCGATACATTATTAGGTATACAACTGTATGGAACAGATCCTGATACAACTATAAAATGGTTAGATGTGAATGAAATTAGAAGTAGAAAACTGAAGTCATACAAAACTGTTCAAACACTTGACCCTCAATCGACTGATATATTCTTTCCATCGCTTATAGATAATTATTATCCTACTCGACCCAATGAGTTAGAATCTATCCATTTGTATGACTTTGCAAAATGGTATGAAGTGACAAAAATTAAACCAATTGATAAAGAAATAGAGATATATGAATTAGATGATGGTCAATATCTGAAAAAACGCAAAAGAGGTTATCTTATCAATCACTATAGACACAATATAAATGTACAACCAGAAAAATATTTTCATACACTGTTACTTTTATTCAAACCATGGCGAGACACTGATGAACTAAAGGGTAATTCAGAATCATATGCGGAAGCATTTGAAATGTGCAAATCAGATTTGATAGAAGCATTACAATATCATGAACGTTTGACTGATATTCAAAAAGGGTTCGATTATATGAAAGACATGGTAGAAAATAAATTAAATGATTTGACTTGCCAAATGAGCAATCTCAGTCAGAAAGATTCAGATAACAAAGATAACCCACTAGGTTTTCAACCCACTGAAGCTGACAGGGCAATGCAAGAAATAAATGATGTAGATCAACAATTAGAAAATGTAGATGTCGACGCTATGATCTCTCATTTAAATAATGATCAAAGACGAATATTCAATCAAATCACCTCCGTACTATCGTCGGATAACGAGAACAATATATTGCGTTAGTTTGTTAGTGGTGCTGGTGGTACAGGAAAAAGTTATTTAATAAAGACTATTAGGTCCTGGACGAAACAGTATCTTGGTAAAACCACGGCCGTAGCAGCACCCACGGGTCTAGCAGCCTTTAATGTAGATGGTTTGACAATACATAGATTATTCCAATTACCTATTGAGCATGGAGCTACGCCAAAATATAGAGAATTATCTGATCAAGTCTTAAAAGTTTTGAGAAATGAACTATCAAACGTAGTCCTTTTTATTATAGATGAGGTATCAATGATTTCCAATATTACGTTAGCATATATTCACATGCGATTGTCGGAAATATTCGACACGAAAAGTACAAACGAGGGTTGGTTTGGCAAGAAACATATAATACTTCTTGGCGATTTGCTACAACTACCTCCTGTAAACGATCAATCAGCCTTCTTGAAGTTGACAAGAGAAAAGGTGCAAAAATGTTTCGGTTCGTTGGGCACTGTTAATCTGTGGTCTCACTTATTTACCTATGACGAGCTTACAGCTAATATGAGGCAACAGAACGATCCATCTTACAAAGATACATTAAACAGAATCAGATTAGGTATTCTGACCGACGAGGATTTAAAAATTCTTGAATCCAGAAAACACATATTTCAGAACAATTCAGCGGACGGTCGTCTTCGTGAAGTATGTGATTTTATACTAAAATTACCACAAGACACCGTTTGCTTATTCTCGACTCGGAATCAGTGTGAAAATCTCAACACAGCGATGCTTGAAAGAATTCCGGGTGAAAGAATCGAGCTCCATTCAGAGGATACTGTTGATTGCGTGGCTTACTTGAAAAAAAAAATTAACAAACTCCTGAATAAAGAAAACGAAGATAGTTCGCGTACGGCTGGTTTAGCCAAAACGATAGTAATAAAAATTGGAGCAAAGGTCATGATCCGACGTAATATTGATGTATCACTAGGTATCATCAACGGTACAATAGGGCATATCACTTCCGTATCAAAGAGTATGGGCACAAACAAAGTGGAGTCTATGAAAATCATTCTATCGTCCGGACAAGAATGTGTCATTGAGAGAGTTTCGACAAAATTTGAAGTAATGGATGGAGCTTACATCTTCAGAAAACAATTTCCACTATCACTCAGTTACGGTATTACAATACACAAGTGTCAAGGGTTGAGTCTAACGAATGCAGTATTAGATATTGGAAATAGTGTATTCACATCCGGACAAGCATATGTTGCTTTGTCAAGAGTTACCCATCTGGAAGGGTTACATTTAATCAACTTAGATCCACAATCTATCAAAGTTCAAGAATCAGCATTACTTGAATACAATCGATTGAGAAAATTATATAGACCAGATTTGCCAACAATAGTTGTATCTAAAAAACACAAATCAAAAGTTCAAGATACAACATGGTCAATACCAAAACATATTCGCGATATTCAAACGATTATTGAATCAACACCAGCCCATGCTTTCATAACGAATGTTGTTGGATTAACAAATGATGACAATGTTTCGTGTTATGCCAATGTCGTTATTCAATGTATGTTTCACAGTGGAAATATTATACAGGAGCTAGTCAAAGAAGATGACAATAATCCACTGAGCGCATTAGCTCAATCTTATTGTTCGAATAGTTCTAAATTGAACACACTTATTGTCAGAGAGTTTGTTGACCAAAGATTTGCAGAAGAAGCTCAACAAGATGCAGCTGAATTTTTGCTAATGCTCGCTTCCAAATCTGAGAAAATTTCTAACACTATCAAACATCAATTACAAATAACCATCCGGTGTAATGATTGCGGTGACGTTTCAAAGACGGCACAACAGAATTATATTCTAACGATACCGATAAATATCTCGTCCAATGGAAAGAGTCCTACCAATCTACCAGATTTAGTCCGTGCATCGTTATCACAATGGACTAGACTTGAAAGCGTATGTGAAAGTTGCTCAAAAACAAATAAATTACAGAAAATGGATATCATTGCCGGCAATCAATATATTGTATTGCAACTGCTTTTATTTTCATACAATAATAACCAAGCAACTAAAATTACAAATTACAAAATCAATGCTGTCCCAACCGCAAAAATACTAATCAACGGTTATACATATAAAGTAGACAGTGCAATATTCCACCATGGAACAACCCTTGACAGTGGACATTACACGGCCATGCTTAAGAACAAATCAAATGGCTGGTTGAATACTAATGACATGCAAATTCGAAAAATGATTTGGCCGCGTGGAGCTAAAGACGCTTACATGTTCATTTTGAAGAAGTTTTAATTATTATTTTATGCCACTGAAAGTAAGCATCATGTTATGGAAAATTATAAATATAATTAAAAGAGTTTATCAAAAAAACAATGAGAAAATTATTATAACTCACAAGTGAAACTCGAAATGCACTGAAAATTGGAGACTATACAAAATTCGACCACGTCAATTACGTCTCATGAAAACGGCGTACGTATTTCCGAATGAAATATCTACATTGTTTATAAACATGGGCCAACATACTTGAAAGTATCGGAAATACATATCACACACATACACTATGATGAAAATGTGGAATTAATAACATTAACTCAAAAATAACATTAACTCAAAAAACATTATTCCAAAACAAAGCATTTTACAAAAATAATCAATAATATTCATTGCTACACATATTATATGTATTTTTACATATACTAAAAGAATTGTAGAACTAGAAGCACTGAAATATGACAAGGACAAACATTTCGAGTGCTGTCTAATAGCCATGAACAAAATCAGTGACAAGACCAAAAAATTGGAAACAAAAAACAATTCACATACGAATAAATAGGTCGCAGTATCGCATCTCGTTTCAGAGGTGAACTGAGCTGAACGACACACACAAGTTCGCAGCTCTTCGGGTCGTACGAACGGTCGCAGTATCGCATCTCTTTTCAGAGGTGAACCGAGCTGAACGACACACACAAGTTCGCGACTCTTCGGAGTTGAACGAACGGTCGCAGTATCGCATCTCTTTTCAGAGGTGATCCGAGCTGATCGACGCATACAAGTTCGTGACTCTTCGGAGTCTAACGAACGGTCGCAGTATCGCATCTCTTTTCCGAGGTGATCCGAGCTGAACGACGCATACAAGTTCGCGACTCTTCGGAGTCTAACGAACGGTCGCAGTATCGCATCTCTTTTCAGAGGTGATCCGAGCTGAACGACGCATACAAGTTCGCGACTCTTCGGAGTCAAACGAACGGTCGCAGTATCGCATCTCTTTTCAGAGGTGATCCGAGCTGAACGACGCATACAAGTTCGCGACTCTTCGGAGTCAAACGAACGGTCGCAGTATCGCATCTCTTTTCAGAGGTGATCCGAGCTGAACGACGCATACAAGTTCGCGACTCTTCGGAGTCTAACGAACGGTCGCAGTATCGCATCTCTTTTCAGAGGTGATCCGAGCTGAACGACGCATACAAGTTCGCGACTCTTCGGAGTCTAACGAACGGTCGCAGTATCGCATCTCTTTTCAGAGGTGATCCGAGCTGAACGACGCATACAAGTTCGCGACTCTTCGGAGTCTAACGAACGGTCGCAGTATCGCATCTCTTTTCAGAGGTGATCCGAGCTGAACGACGCATACAAGTTCGCGACTCTTCGGAGTCTAACGAACGGTCGCAGTATCGCATCTCTTTTCAGAGGTGATCCGAGCTGAACGACGCATACAAGTTCGCGACTCTTCGGAGTCTAACGAACGGTCGCAGTATCGCATCTCTTTTCAGAGGTGATCCGAGCTGAACGACGCATACAAGTTCGCGACTCTTCGGAGTCTAACGAACGGTCGCAGTATCGCATCTCTTTTCAGAGGTGATCCGAGCTGAACGACGCATACAAGTTCGCGACTCTTCGGAATCGAACGAACGGTCGCAGTATCGCATCTCTTTTCAGAGGTGATCCGAGCTGAACGCAAAATAAATTTTTTTGGGAAACACGTCAGTTAGCCTCCCCGTGGCGTTTCCTGGAAGTGCTCGACATCACATGAGTAGCTAATAACTGACAATTATACTGTCATTCAAGAGATCATTATAAGGTAAGTACGTTACAATTTCGTAGATAGTGAATAAATTAACTAGTTAAAAAAAATAAGAAACAAACTACTAAATGAATAAATTCTGAAGAAATAACATTTGAATCATAATTCAGATCATCATTGAAATATTAGTACTACCTAATTGGGAAAAAATCACTTTGATGAAGGTTCGATCAAAAAGTTCAATCGAAAATTGTTTTGACATAATCCGGGACATAATCTTATTCTCTCAAAATGTTACAAAAATTTTCAATTTCTAACAAACAAGAAGCACACCTTCAAAATTTACGATCAATGAATTTTTAAGTCCTCGATAATAACTTTTTTTGAAATTAATAATAAATAAAATTTGTTCCAGGTTCGATTTATGGAAAGAATAATTACCATCCGTAAGAAAATACTGAATCAACAACCAAACTTCACTTTTAAATACATTTTTCTACCGTACTACAATGTACGATATCATTCTAGAAAGAGACTGCAACGGACAAGAACAGCTGTGCGATACAATAATGCAACATGAAGCGACGATATATAGGTATACACTTCAAATCATGCAATATTCTACCAATTGCAGCATATTTACAGTATTTCACTCAATAAAAGGGGAGAGGTCGAGCTATCATAGAATGTAAAGAAATTTTTCTGACGTTACACTGATCCCCCCTTCGAAAAGAGTCATTCCCACTCTAAACTTAAACAACGCATCTTCGAAACAAAATGGATGGTGTTCTCTTCTCTTGTGAAAAATCAAGCTGTGGCTTTTTATGAAATCCGTCCCTCAATATCACCTGGCATTTGCCTCTGCTCTCAGGGTAAAGTGCGGAAAATTATAGGAAGGCTGAAAAACATCTCATAAAGAAGACGTTCTATATTAATCAACAAGAAAAGTCAACCGAACACTGGGAATGTTCCCACGTTAGTTCACGACAAAAGATCAACCGAACACAAGATGAAATTTGTAGGAAAAATATGATACAGGTAATGGAGACGCAGCAACTTCGTAGTTAGCAGTTCCGATCATTGATAAAGGATGACCCGTGAAAAAATGCAGGAAAAATATCCCTAGATAATCCTTAGAGATTTCATCATTGACTTGTGTAAGTATGTAAAACTCAAAATCACTGTACTGGAAATTATCATTACCATTTCTATTTCAGATAGAAGTGGTCCAACCGCCGCAAGTATGGCCGTGATTAACAGTTATAAAACTGGAAATGGTCACAGTTCAAACAACCTGAAAAGAAACTCAAAATCCGAACTCGGAGTAATATCTACAATATATTGAATTGAGGGATTATAGAAAAGATTGGGATGAGATTCATGGGCGAAAAGTCAATTTCACTTAGTAGTGAAATGCACCGTGAAGAGTTTGGAACAAGGATGAGGATTTTGATTTAGGTAGAGTCACGAAGAGGTTTGGACCAAGGAATAACCAAAAGAAAAAAAAATTGGTATCTTCGCAGTAATGAGGCTTGGACCTCATTGAGAAAAAAAACCTCTAAATTCTAACCAAATGATCAACCTAAGGAGCAGCAATGAAGAAATAAAAAGAATAACACATTTCGAATCGATTTTTTAACTACAATCAAATACTATTTCGAAACAACGGCTGAAGTTGACTGAAATTCGCAGCAATTGAAATTTGGGCTGGAACCTGATACCATTACTGAGTGATAGACCTAACGCTGAGTCTGAACCAAACATGGGCAATATAGATCTATTTACCATACAGCAGGTCGGTTCCGTAACAATATATATGCGAATTGAAATCATTATCTGTACATATTAATGAATTTTTTTTAAATTATTCATAAAATAACAAATAACTGTTGAGTTAAATCGTAGAAAAATAGCCGATAAAAGGTTTGAAACCAAAGCATCTGTGAATTGTCGGCCACTGTACATTACATTACACTGTAACAACCAATTTAATTTCCACCAATCAATCGTCAGCAACGGTGGAAAACATATTTCTAAGTAATCAATATACATGCATATGAATGCAGTCGATACGTCGAGGATAGTGCAAATAACACATGAAAAAACTCGCAATTTGGGCGAGGCTACAAAAATAACATGAAAAAGTTACGGAATTCAGTTGAAACGTAGAAAGAGAAAATAATGAGAAGAATACGAAGTGAAGTATCGTAAAGAAAACGTGAAAGTGAAAGAGAAAAACCTTTCAATCCAAAGTCAATCCTTTGTGTGCAATCTCCTGGAACTTCGGTTAGTCTCAACGTTAGTTGCAATCTCCGATAACGAACTGACTCATTGACCCCAATATAAAATACTGACTGGATGAACAATGCAAGAGAAGAAAGTGATATCAAGATGCGTTAACGTCCGATGTTAAGCGATACCATATGTAAAACTTAAAATACAAATTGTGATAATAATGCAGCTCAGAAAAAAACTCATAACATGCGTATGAAATTTGATGATATATGGAATTGAAATGAAATCATGGGACAAAGATATAAACGATGAAGAAAATAAAATGCGGCGCGCGCGCGTGCAATTCTAGTATTTATAAAATATATTTATAATATATAAATTTTAAATTTTATAATGAAATATAAATTTTAAATTTTAATTGTTTTAAAAATAAATTATAATATTTCGGCCTCTGCCGTTGCCCCCGCCACCGCTCCTGCCGCCGCCCCGACCACCGCCACGGCCGTCCCTACGGCGATTAGACCACTTCCATCTGAAATAGAAATGGTAATGATAATTTCCAGTACAGTGATTCTGAATTTTACATACTTACACAAGACAATAATGAAATTCGATAGATATTTCAAATTTAAATAGTACTAATCTTTTTGATTTTATTTTAGTTTCATATTTTGTAAGCTGATGTTTCATACTGCGTAATTACCATACAATCTACAATAACAATATCGAATTGCATCAATTTGTTTCTTTCACAATTTGGTCGATTACAAAAAAAAAATTATCGGATATTTTGCTGATTGTTAGACTAGAAGAAAATTTGGGGTAAATACTTTAAAGTCGAAATTACAGCATTGTAGCCATCTCTCATGCAAAAATGTATAAAAACATATTGAATATATGTTTACTACAAAATCCGTAAAATTCGATTACTTCACAATCGACCCGATCATTTGTTTCTTTTTTTCAAATGTATATGAAAATTCAATACCAAAATATTGAAAAAATTCGATCACAAATTAACTTTATTCACTGCAGATCTGTGTATTTATTACCGATAATCAACAAATTGTGAATTTCTGAATTGAGCTTGAGTACTTACTTTTCGTTGCGCTGGCGGTTGCCGGAATAAGGCGTGTTCCTCTCTTTTGCCTGTTGATTTCAAACAAAATTACAACAATTGAATAATGTCACGCATTCCAAACAGGAATGCTCAATAAGAATATGTATTGAAATTTATTGTTTAAATAAAATAGAATAAAACGATAAAGAAGTACAACAATAGAGATGAATGAATAGATGAAGTTACGAAAACTGATAAAATTATCGATTAGTGTATTAGCAGGATAACTGACAATGTGATGAACGAAGACACAATTTTTATTCCAAATTCGATGGACATTCATTTGAGTTAGGGAAAGAAAAAGAACAATAGTAATTAAGATAAAAGTAGATGAGTAACTTTCATGCGATATACTTAGTTTCTTACATTTCCACGTCCCCGTCCTCTGTATTCTCCGCCCCTTCCTCTGTTAATTTCTGCTCCACCTCGTCCTCTTTGAATTTCCTCACCGCCTCCTCGTCCTCTGTTGCCTCCACCTCTTCCTCTGATAATTTCTCCTCCACCTCTTCCTCTAGCTATTTCTCCTCCACCTCTTCCTCTAGCTATTTCTCCTCCACCTCTTCCTCTAGCTATTTCTCCTCCACCTCTTCCTCTAGCTATTTCTCCTCCACCTCTTCCTCTCCGAATTTCCTCAGCACCTTCTTGGCCTCTATTTGCCCTGTCTCTCCTCTCGTGCTCCACCGTCATTCTTTCCATTTCCTCTCTCAACCGTAATCTTTCCGCCTCAAAATCCATTCGCTCCCTTTCAAAATTTTCTCTCAACCTCCGCAATCTTTCCCTTTCCTCTTCTACTTCTCTTCTCTCCCAACCATCTCCTTGCCGCCGATTTACTTCTCCATTTTCGGTCATTTTCTAATCTCGAAACCGAACAACGTACATGAATGAATGATCAAATAAAACACTCGGCGGATGAAATTTATGATGGACGAAACGCGCAAATCAGTCAATTTTTCGATACTGTGTGCAAACGTAGCAATTACACTAGAATTGAGATGATGTTCCAAAAAATGTAAAAATTTGCATCAAAATGTATTTCAATCTTTCATGTATGGAACGTGTATATAAGCCGAAATGATTATATTAACCAGTTATGAAATAAAATACTAAAAAATAATGCAAAAGTGTCATTGGGCCGGAGTTTTCATCGGAAACGAGAGAAAACCAAGGTATCAAAAGAAAAAGACAAATGTCGCCATATTGCAATGAAATTCAAATGCACGTAACGTATTATTAGTTTTGCATGCTAAGATTCCGTGAAGCGTTTTCAATTATTCTAATCGATTGTCCAATTAACAGTAGAAATATTAGATACATTTCATAGAACAAAGCGATTAATTCGCAGGGTAATATATCCAAAAAAATCACTTACCGTCAAAATTCGCTAATTTGTTCGACGTCTTTTGTCGGTCAACGATCAATTATTAGTGTAGATTGTTACGGCGCGAAGATCAGTGCATTTCATTCATTTGTTTCAAAAAGCATGTAGAGTGCAAAGCCTACATTCAGGCGTATCCACCGCTACAAGCGCCATCTGATGAGTCGGTAAACATGCCGTAATTGAGTTACCGACGCGTTTGTAAGTTTGAATTTGTCGGGCATGTCGAAGCGATCATGTCGAAGTAAACAATCAAATGCGATCCTGTTCAACCCAAAGAGTGACACTCCGTTGAAAGAATTATTGTCTGAAAAAGATGGTACCGCAGTGTGAGGCGATGGGGTGTAAGAAAAACACTCAAATATATCGCAACCTTGAATTTTTCTCTTGTTCCACAGGACCCCAGAATGTGAGTACGATATAAAGAAAAATAGTACATCACTTATCCTAACCTGACTGACCTAACTATTGAATTTTGATACACATATTATTTGGAACATTGTATTGCATAATTTTTCTGTATCCTTTGATAGTTTCGTCTGTTACATACAAACGTTTGAAATAATTATCGTTTACCGGCGTAGAAATACAGAAGCGGAATTTCGGACTTACATCAATGACTTTGACGCAGGGTTAATTTGGAAACGACATTTTCAGTCTTTATGAATGAAAAAGAACATAACCAGTTTGGAGTCAGCAGTGAACACAGGTATAAACGCATAGCAAAAAATTTACACATAACAATTATTTTTCCATAAGTTGTTGCAGTTGATGTGAAATAGTATTAAGTACAGATCATTTGTTAGTGAAATTTATAATTCTGAAACGAAATGTTGACTGCATCATAATTATTGTAGACAATAGACTGGCATCAAATGAAAATCTGTGCCCGTAACCATCAACTTCAGCAAAGGATCAAGCAACGGAGCTTCATTATCTATCAAAAGAAAAACATATTAATGGTGTATCATTCACAGAAATAAATGGTAAGAATAGTTATTAATGAAATGGCATATTTGTACGTAATAGTATTCATACTTACCTTAAATTTTGATCATGCATTCTATGATATTTACATCAAATATCGAAGATTTGATTTTCAAAGTTCGTAAATATTGTTTAATACATCATAGATTACTCATAGAGGTAACCTGTAAATATGGGTGCAATTATCAATAGTTTAGGAATAGTTTACAACCTATGTCACATTCTCTTATACGAACTCGTCTAGAAAATTGTTGTACAAATTGTTTCATTTTTCAAATGTGTTCAAGCAATGAAACTATCCAATATTGGACGCTCAAAATTAGAATTCAAATTAATCACTAAATTATAGAATGAGGATCAATCACATGTCCACCAATTCGATAAGGGTGTTGCAAAACTAGCTATGAATAGAGTTCATAGAATACAGAGTTTTACCAATGCACCGCCACTAAATATAGTTCATATCATTTGAATTACGGTATAGCACTAACAATGGCTTTTTACATATGATGGCGATATGATGAAATGCCCAAAGTAAGACATCACTGTTAATGAAGATGTAGACAGGTTAGATATTACAAAAACAACAAAATAAGATCCACTGTTATGAAAAATACGGATGAATCAAGTATTACGCAGAGTGTGTCAACAAATATAATATAATATGTTGTGAAAATTGAATTTTAATGAAAGAAACTTGGACAGAAAACTTCAAGATTTTACGTTAAATTTTCGAAATAATATAAGAAGCTTTTCGTGAAACATAACTAAAATAAAATGAATACGTTAATGCTGAATAAAATATCAACAACAAAGAAACAAAATCATAATTTCAACGTCGTGCCAAATGATAATTCTACCCACACAAACCTCCAATATTCAATTTCGCCATTGTGTAACGTACAAAGTCTCACCATAGATATATTGAACGGTCCCGCTATTGACGAATACATTGCCGCTTTATGAGACCTACCTCTCTTTTCCATTCTTTTTGGGCCGGGCTGAGCGAGCAAGAGCATCAGAGGTGCACCCTCAGTCAGTAGAATTTGTGTACGAAACCCTCAGTACTTACAAAAAGAAATGGAATCCAGACAAAAACATTGTAAATGTAAAAATACGCCGCCAAGTACCAAATTTGAAATCCGTTCGCCAGTATTTGTAATGAAATCAAAAAATAATGCCAAGCACTACGAGTTTCCGGCAAGCATATGTCGTTAAGTTCGACCTCGCTGTTTCGTGTACTGGATATCGAAAAATCATTTCAACGGCTGCATACTTGGCGGGCGCATTTTTACCGGTAGTTCTTATGTATTCACATGCAATCGATATAGAGTACATCAAAATATGCTGAAAACACTGGAGATTATCATTATATAATAGCTTGAATAAGTTGTAATATGTAAACATAAGTACAAACTAGTTCACAGGATTGCAATTGGAATAAAAATTACATTCCTAATAGACAAGACGAATTTCACAAGAGTAAAACATCTAAAATAATTAAACTAGAGAAAATCTTAATGAGCTGGCAATAGCAAGTGATAAAAGTGAGGAAATAATTAATTACTTTCCTGTAGACGATTGACAAAGCGTGGAAAAAAAAAAAATATCAAATGCCACTCTGCATTATATGTATTTCACCTGTATGAACTATACTTTGTATATTAGGTGGCAGAATTATTCATATATTACGTTAACCTACGTATCTATTTATTGAATTGCAGTCGAAACTTGTAATTCTTTGTCATTTCTCTTCAACCTAATTGTTCTATATCTTGAATTATTATGAATTTATTACAATATATACTTGTTATACATATTTATGTATTTATTATACATTCATCATATATTTCAATTGTTTAGACAAAATAATTAGTCGTATTTGCCCTCCTTTAACCAAAGAAGAAATAAATGCTTGTATACAACGGTTTGAAAGTTATGATGTCACTTGTGCTGAGAGATCTACATGCATACAAAGCGGAAGACAGGGCAAAACGGGATACTTAAGGAGAGCATGAGAAAAAAAAAATTCTAATCCACAATGATGTTTGAAGTCCTTTAGATTATTTTTAAACAAATTGTTACAAAATTTTTGGGGTGCCCCATTTTGCCCCGCATTCCCCCATATCAAAAACACTGAAATTCAATTGCTCGTTCCATCTACATCCGTTATTCTTGACAAATAAACTAATATAAGCAAGTTTCATTCTGAATTGCATTTGTATTTACGGAAAATCGAAAAGTCATCAATAACTATACATGAAATTATTAAATCATAATAGTGAATAACATCTTTTTAATTGGACAGCATCATTTTTCACACCACTGACAACGTATGCATAAAAGGAACACGAACCTTGAGTTTCGCCTTGGCGTTTAGGGATGGGGCGTTCTCGGCAATTTTCCTTTAGGAAAATTGCCGAACCCCCACTCCCTAAACGCCAAGGCGAAACTCCGTCAACATGCACCTGTGTCAGGCGATTCTAACTAATAGTAATGCAGCTAAGGGTGGACTCATCCTTTATCCTATCCAACGTTAAAATAATAGATAATATCAGCGCGTAGAAATGGATATTCAATGCGCCCGCCAAGTATGCAGCCGTTGAAATGATTTTTCGATATCCAGTACACGAAACAGCGAGGTCGAACTTAACGACATATGCTTGCCGGAAACTCGTAGTGCTTGGCATTATTTTTTGATTTCATTACAAATACTGGCGAACGGATTTCAAATTTGGTACTTGGCGGCGTATTTTTACATTTACAATGTTTTTGTCTGGATCACATATTCCTTGCAGTGTGATGCTAGGAATATCATGGCGATTGACGTGAGTCGATTTTACTTTATGCGCTGGTGTCCGTATAGTGATTGATGTTCCATCGATGCACCCAATGGTATCAGGGAATTCAGCGATCTAATGGACAGAAACCCTCAGTAATGATGTTGCAACTTTCAAATGACTCAGTTTGCAGTATTCAACGGGCACGTTAAAAAAGTCGGTAGATGCTTGCTCTAGATTTTCAGGGAATTTATTATACTCGGTGCAATGTGTAAGAGAAAATCCATGATCCGCTGTATTTGATTGAACAAAGTGGTGCTGCCAACGCCAAATCTCTGTGCACCATCTCGCAAAGAGATCTTATTGGCAGCAAACCTAAAATCATAACGAGTATGATACATAAAGTTCAAATCAATGTTACAAGTTCAGTCAATAAGCTTAAACTTACCATAAAAATGACAAAAAGTCATGTTTAGCAGATAGGGTCAAAGTACCTCCATGGGATTTATCAGACGGATAAAATACTGAAGCCTCATATCGCTGAATGATTACATACACGGTTTGTCTACCTATACGAAAATTTTGCCTAAACTGAAAAAGTCACAAGAGTTATTATCCTGATATCTAGCGTTGACTGAAGAATAGGTATTGATATGTATGGTCTATTCCACGTGAACCGGATCAGTCACTTCTCAGATATTGTTTTAATTATGAAGCGAATTTCGCGCACCGAAAAACCGGCATGTGGATCGGTGCCGTGCGGTGTAGAATGCTACGAAAATTTTACGAAGTACAAAGATATTTTAGATTGCAATATCTCGAAAAAGAGAAAAAGCACATTCCTGGAACTTGACTCTATCGCTTGGGAAAGTCGTGGGAAAGCTATGGTATTTTTTTCAGATTTTTGAATGGTGTCCATCATTGTAAAAATGACTCGCGAATGCCGCCGCTGAGCTTCCACCGAGTCGCGAGGGTCGGTAGTTTGACGCGCGCCATTACGCGCCAGGCGGCAACAAGTGCGATTGGACGCGCGCCGCTAACTTTGATGATTTTTTACTCGGAAACGAAGCCGAACGCATTTCTGAAATTAATTTACAGGCTGTAGTATAGTTCAAAGTATATGTCAGCATCATTTTTGACGAAGTTATGATTTAAAAAAAAAAACGGTGCTCAATTTTCCTATTGTTAATAATAAATTGAAATTTGTACTAATTCAAAAATCCTTCGGCACAAAATTCAAACATCCCATCGACAATCGACATGCAGAATTAAAAAATTATCTGAGAGGTGACTGATCCGGTTCACGTGAAATGGACCGCATTGAAACATTATTAACCTCTATTGTATCAACTAGACTACTCACTTCTTCATCCGAAAACTGGTGTACGATTTCTATGAAATTTTGTATTTTCACCTTTTTCACTCTCTCCTTTACCACGTTTATTATTTCATCATCGCTGCTTTAAGATGATGATAACACATCCAGCAGTAATATCAAATTACGCTCGGCCGCCATATTACAGTGTGACAAGCTACACGCGCTACCTACCTTTTCTGCACCCAGAGTAGAAGCGCTACACTACTTTGCCAGTGGAACAGTGACACTAGAAATGTGCCACCTAATCGCAAGTACCAGTAGAACATCTACACTGCCCTAGTGTTACACTCAGTGTACACTTTTGCGACCAGTTGAAAATGCTATTAATATTAATTCGATTGGCTTTTTCGCGCTCTTTTTTTTCCGCCGTGTATAGTTTTCGCAGCGAATATTCTTTTTTCCAGCAAAATATAACATTTCTAAATAATAATTCGATTAGCTTTTTCGCGCTCTTTGTTTTTTCCCCGCCGTGAATAGTTTCCGCGGCGAATATTCTTTTTTCCAACAAAATATAACATTTCTAAATAATAATTCGATTAGCTTTTCCGCGCTCTTTGTTTTTCCCCTGCCGTGTTTAGTTTCCGCGGCGAATGTTCTTTTTCCAACAATGTATATCAACTCTGTGAAATGATTCGGTTCGTTTTCGAGCCATTTATTTTTATTTTCTCGTAAGCTGTCACATTTGCGGTGAATATTTTTTTTCCAGCAAAATATAACATTTCTGAATAATAATTCGGTGCGTTTTTTAGCTATTAATTTTTATTCTCTCGTCAGCTGTCATATTTGCGGTGCATATTTTTTTTCTAGCAAGGTATAACATTTCTTGATAATAATTCGAATTACTTCTTCGCGCTCTTTGTTTTTTCCTCGCCGTGTGAAATTTTCGGGGCGAATATTATTTTATCCAGCAAAATACAATATTTCTAAATAATAATTCGATTAGCTTCTGCGCGCTCTTTGTTTTTTCCCCGCCGTGTATAATTTCGCGGCGAATATTATTTTTTCCAGCCTAATATAACATTTCTCAATAATAATTCGGTTCGTTTTCTAGCTATTTATTTTTATTTTCTCGTCAGCTGTCATATTTGCAGTGCATATTCTTTTTCCAGCAAAATATAACATTTCTGAATAATAATTCGGTCAGCTTCTTCGCGCTCTTTTTTTTCCCCGCCATGTATAGTTTTCGCGGCGAATATTATTTTTTCCAGCAAAGTATAACATTTCTCAATAATAATTCGATTAGCTTCTGCGCGCTTTTTGTTTTTTTTCTGCCGTGTATAATTTTCGCGGCGAATATTATTTTTTCCAGCAAAATATATCATTTCTAAATAATAATTCGGTTCGTTTTATGGCTCTCTATCCTTATTTTCTCGTCAGCTGTCATATTTGCGATGCATAGATTTTTTTCAGCAAAGTATAACATTTCTTAATAATAATTCGGTTCGTTTTCTAGCCATTAATTTTTATTTCCTCGTCAGCTGTCATATTTGCGATGCATATATTTCTTCCAGCAAAGTATAACATTTTTAAATAATAATTTGAATTACGTTTTCGCGCTCTTTGTTTTTTCCCTGCCGTGTATAGGTTTCGCAGCGAATATTATCTTTTCTAGCAAAATATAACCTTCCTGAATAATAATTTGGTTCGTCTTCTAGCTTTTTATTTTTACTTCTGATATTGTTATTTTTATCGTTTGTCACGCTTCTCTAATTTTCAGGTCATCGGTTTTTATCGGCTATTGTTCTTCCGACGACAGCTCTTGCTGGTGCCCCGATAAGGGTCGCCCATTCGCTCTAAAACTGCGAAATAATGAATACTCCAATCAAATATATTTCTTATTCAGACGAAAATCGCCGAAAACTGCAATTCTTGGCTTCATTGAGTCTCTGCTTCACTATTCATCTACGGAGACATCTACTTCGTCGTACAAGTCCTGAGCTGTTACCATCAGATATGGTTTCTTACAGCCGGTATCAGAGTTCGCAGATACATTGACAAATGAAGTGTCATCGGGTGCCACAGCTAGAGCGCTACGGGCGTTGATAACTAGCTTCCCTACCGCTCCACGTCAAATCGCAGATGGCATTATCTGCTGGGGTATCGTTCTACGGACACCAAGCCCCATGAAGCTGGCTGTCGTCCCTTTTTTCAGTCAACGCACGTTATGAACGCTGCATTTCAACAGTTACATGGTTTCTTAAAGCATCCATAGAAAAACAAACTTGATGAACATTCGGCAAAGATTCTCTCTCATTGTACAGTTTGTCAGCGAACCAAGTTTTACGTCCCAATAGCATGCAGCAGCGCTCTCTCAGATCAATCAGACACGACATGTAATTACTATCAAGTCTCTATAATTCTCTTCACCTATATTATTTCAACTATATTACGAATACTTTAGAATACCTTAGCTTAAACAAAACTCATAAAAACCCGATATCCTATAATATAAACATTTCCCATGGTCCAGCACATATTTTTTCCAAGACATGAACAACATGGCCAGTCGATAGTGAAGCGATGCAACTGCACGTTCAACCACTTGAGATGACCGTTACAGTTAAAATACTACAAAAAACTATTTAAAAGCACACCCCAAATCCTGAAGAACCAGCGAACGAAAATCAAGTCTCAAAAAACGGAAAACAGCCAACACCCGCATCCAAGATAAATCCTGCGAACGCTCGGACGTACGGGTCCATCCCTCAGCCCTCGCGTTGTCCCAATCACAGCATCCTTTTGCACAGCATCTTTCCCGAATGATCCAGATCAACCAATAGTAGATTTCCGCGCCCACGCGGCTATTCAAAATTCAACCTCTCCAGCAACCTCCCCATAATCACTTTTTTAAAAACCCGAACTCAGCAGATCTCGCTCTCAGATTCCGTCAGAAATTCAGACTACATCATACTCTCGAAGTAAAAGTGCAACTGATATTTCACTTACCTATTTCATCCAAACCTCATTGAGTTTCATAAATTAACTAACCATCAAATAGAAACATATTTGTTAAACCTGATCAAAATTGTCTAAAATTATCAATTATTTTCATAATTGATAAGACTTATTCGTAAGAACAATGAATAAACTTTGTTTGTTTGATAAACCTCACCATCATTCATTTCAGATGCGCATAGCAGTGGCTGGTAAAATCCCAATCTAACGACGGTAACGTGGTGAATCAAGAGTGTGTTGACCCATCGACCAGGGAATCGACGATCAAAGACTCACAAGGTGAAAAGGGAAAGATACTTTTTTTCCAACATTTCACGCCCGAACTCAGTCGATAAACTCGGTCATCATCAAGAGACTCGGTAGAGTCTCGCGCCAAGTACATTCACAAGAACGGGCGGACTACCGAGTATCTTTACCGCAAGGTGAGCAGGAAAGCGCTGTAAGGCCCACTGTTCTATCAAGTATTTCCGAAATCATGAGCTTTTCGAGGAATTTGGATGCATTTTTGCAATGTAAATCAGTGTAGCGGGTTCATTTAAGTCTGATTTCAATAAAATCGGTGGTCGGAGAGTTGAGATCTGATAATCTTTGATCACCGGTGGGCTCGTTTCACGATCATCACGATTAAGCACCGCCGTGGTCGTACGCTAGCTATATGTCATTTGGGAACCAGAACCATTCCAACATAAATGGTGTAGAAGGGAAGCCGCGGTGTGGTCAATACCGTGACCGCGTCATATCTCTAATTTCTTATCGAGTCCGCCGCATAGTGATTCCTTTTCATTGACCCCCAGAAAAGCGGCGCTCTCATTGGTTTTCATTCGCCGCGCAGGCTGCTGATTTCCAAGCCGTCGGCTGCCGTCGTTTAGCGGCAAGTCACATAATGGCGGCACAGAATAAAAGTGATGGAATCGTCATTGCCGGGGCTGTGAGTTATACATATGTTACATGCCTTTGTGACAGCTCTCTCAATTCCGTAAATGAACATGAATAATCGTGGATAAAACTTTGAGTAGTTTGAACATGTGTGTTTACTCGATCGATAATCAAGATGTCGGGTGTTCACTCGCCAGCTCGTTGTCCGCTTGTGAGGTTACGAGGAGGAAACTCGTCGAATCATCGGTAATCGTTACCCGCAGTGATCGCGTAATAAAGTTTTCAATGTGTCATAATATAGATGCATTGAATGATGGTATTCCTCTATCGTACCTGCTGTACTGAAACAATACAATTAACACCTTCCTTTCCACCTCAAGCATACCAATGTCAAAAAACGCAGTAGATTCCGTCTCAACACAACAACCCGAAGGATCCTACTCCCACAAGTGAACTGACGATAACTAATTCTTAGGCTCCTCCTATGTCACGCCATGAGAGAACTTGGTCCTTTTTGCAAGACGTCACGAACGAAGTGCTCCTCTCCAATCCTACCCGCTGACAAAAGTTCCAAATTACTGAAACGGCGGTAGACTCTTCACAATCACTATGAAGAAATTTTCCTGGTGACGAGTTGCAGTCGACAAGATCCAACCCATTTCCTTCAGAGTTGTTTGTAAGTCAACCATAATCCATTCCTCTATCGTACCTGCCGTAATGAATCAATACAATTAACACTTTCCTTTCCACCTCAAGCATACCGATGTCAAAAAATGCAGTAGATTCCGTCCCAACACGACAATCCGAAGGATCCTACTCCCATAGGTGAACTGACGATAACTGATTCTCAGGCTTCTCCTATGTCACGCCATGAGAGAACTCGGTCCTTTTCGCGAGACGTCACGAACGAAGTGCTCCTCTCCAATCCTACCCACTGACAAAAGATCCAAATCACTGAAACGGCGGAAGACTTTTCACAATCACAATGATCAAATTCTCCATGTGACGAGTTGCAGTCGACAAGATCCAACCCATTTCCTTCGAAGTTGTTTGTAAGTGAATCATAATCAATTCCTCTATCGTACCTGCTGTACTGTATCAATACAATTAACACCTTCCTTTCCACCTCAAGCATACCGATGTCGAAAAACGCAGTAGATTCCGTCCCAACACGACAACCCGAAGGATCCTACTCCCACAGATGAATTGATGTCAACAAATTCTTTGGATCCTCCTGTGTTAATTCTTGAAGAAACTCAGTTCTTCTCCCGGTATATTACGAACGAAGAGCTCCTCTCAGATTCCTACCCACTGACCAAAGTTCCGAACGACTGAAATGGCGGGAGACTTTTTAAAACAGAGTAAGTCTACGAACTGCAGCCAAATCATATCCTTGTCACCTACCAACCAATTATTTGTGAATCAACTACAATCCATGTCTTTCTTTCATACTTAGTATACCGATTCATAGAGACTAACATTATCCTTTTTCTTTTGAGCATACCGACATTGAAGGAAGTATCAGTCCTAGTTCCAATGCCACAAACCAAAAGTTCCTGCTCCCTCAAAAAAGTAAGCAGAAGTTGAAGTGCTCAGGATTCCCTTTTATGTTTCTTGAGAAAATTCAATCTTCTTCCTGGCACAATATGAACCAAGAGCTCCTCTCCGATCCTATTCATCGATGAAAGCTACGGCCGAATCCAATGTGAGAATGTTTTAAATGAAACTCTCTCTTCGTTACATTTCGATATAAACTGCATTTAAACTGAAACCTGGCCATCTGCCTAACAGTTGTTCATAAATCAACTATAATCCTTCTTTTCATTTCAGACCTACTGTGCCGATTCATTATAACTAACACTCTCCTTTCAACCACAAGCATATCGATAATGAAAGAAGTATCATTTTCTGTTTCGATATCACAAACCAAGCAAACTGATGCCAAACGATTTGACCCTTAGCCCCATCATACCAGAAAGGAACCGATCTTTCCCCTGGTATGTTGTTAAACACTGATAAGCTGCAGCTTCGAACCCAAGATCCATGTCGCCAAACTAATTATCTGAGGATACTGCACCTGGTGACTTGTGTTAAAACTGCACAAATATATCTTGTGAACTGAAAAACCGTGGACTTCAAATCGCAATTTAGCGGCTACCGAGCTTTCTTATTCAAATAGAACACATCGTCTGAGGCATATGAAACCGACCTGCGGAGTAATTAATCGTTGGATTGCAAACGCGTAGTACTATACCGAAATCTCTTGATATCTGCTAAACTTAATCGTCATAGTAACAAAATGTTTCTAACCCGTCTAACATCTTACAACAATAGTATACTAGAGAAAGCATAATCAATACTACAATATTCTTCAACAACATACAAAAAGTCATGAAATCCCCTAAAAGGCACCTACGGTGCAAAAAAATTCGCCAAGTACATTAAATGTTCAGGAATAACTACTACCCAAATATCTTTGATGAAAAGGAAAACAAAAATTTATTATTAATTAGAAAAAAAGGATCCAAATCAATTATTGTGCCAAGTACATGCAACTTCGCATCATGCATAGAAGTTCTAGAGAAGACTAAAATAAACATACAACGAACAAGATTACCGAGTGTAAGAAAATAGAATTGGGTAATACATCAATGAAAATCAATTCAAAGAATTAAACAAAAGCAAACAAATAAATTTAATTAAATTAAAAACAAAGAAAAAAAATTGGAGGTAGTGGGGCTTGGCGAGCTTTTTTGGCAAAAAATTAGAATACTTGTACGGCAATATAACATTAGCTCGCCAAGAACCACGTACTCCAATTTTTTTTCTTTGTTTTTAATTTAATTAAATTTATTTGTTTGCTTTTGTTCAATTCTTTGAATTGATTTTCATTGATGTATTACCCAATTCTATTTTCTTACACTCGGTAATCTTGTTCGTTGTATGTTTATTTTAGTCTTCTCTAGAACTTCTATGCATGATGCGAAGTTGCATGTACTTGGCACAATAATTGATTTGGATCCTTTTTTTCTAATTAATAATAAATTTTTGTTTTCCTTTTCATCAAAGATATTTGGGTAGTAGTTATTCCTGAACATTTAATGTACTTGGCGAATTTTTTTGCACCGTAGGTGCCTTTTAGGGTTTTAATATTCTCAAGACGTAACACACGCATAGCACAACATGTAGTTGAAAATTGGCGAGGATAGCTGACGATGCACGATGGAGTGAATTCTGAGACAATCTTCTCGGAATGTAATTTTTTTTCTCCCTCGATGGGGTGAGACCAGTATTTTGGTTCATTTGCGGCGTAGGTATCGTGGAAAATGCGAAAAAGCAAAAAAAAAACTTTTTCGGCGGAGACCCGAACTCACGTCAATCGTGATGAGAACCCGAGCGCCTACCGCTGCACCAACCACTGTTTGTAAGCATGGCGACGCAACAAGTTTATGTGCCTAATCAAATTCTGTAAACAATTTATTTTGCTAAACGCTTGAGTATCGCGCGCTGCCGCTGTGCTCACTTTCACTTCTAGTCATGCTCCACATATACTGTGAATTTAGTCGAAATCGGTGATAACGAGTTGGTGGCCTCCGCTTGTCAGTCACATAAATTCTATAATGGGAGATTTTATTTTTTGAATACCACCGCTCCTTGTGGGCTACCCAACGGTGTTGGATTATGAATCTGAGTACTCGATTCTAGTTTTGAAATATATTTCATGTGAAACAGCTGTCTGCAGACTATGCCTGGAGTAAACTTGAAGTGTCTGTGGGTCTATGGCAATCCGAGTCAGGAGTTATCGATTTTATTCGATCAAATAAATTCTGCAACGAGAAATATTGTTCTTCAAATACCACTGCTCCTTGTGGCTGAGCCGTAGCTGTGGATTTCAGATCTGAGTAATTGATTCTAGGTTAGAATATATTTTAAGGGGCACCGGAAGTCTGAAGAGTCAGACCCTATGCCCGGAGTGATCTTGGAGTTTCCGTGTGTCGATGGCGATCTGAGTCAGAAGGTGTTGATATCATTCGGTAGAAAAAATTGTGCAATTAGAAAATTCTTTGCTCATATACCACCGCTACTAGTTGGCGAGCCAACAGTTCTGTATTCCAGATCTGAGTGATTGATTCTGCATTGAAAATTTATTCCATGTGACACTGCTTTTTACAGCCCACGCCTCGATTGATCTTGTTGTGTTTATGGGTCTATGAAGATGCGAGTTAGAAGTGATTGATTTTATTCAAAAACATTAATTCTAAGATGAGGGATTTCTTTTCTTAAATACCACGGCTTCTTGCTGGTGAGCCAACGGTGTTGGATTTTAGATCTGAGTACTCGATTCTAGTTTTGGAATTTATTCCACATAGAAGAGCTGTCTGCAGACTATGCACGAAGTAATCTTGGAGTGTCTATGGGTCTATGGCAATCCGAGTCAGAAGTTATCGATTTCATTCGATCACATAAATTCTGCAACGAGAAATATTGTTCTTCGAATACCACCGCTCCTTGTGGCTGAGCCGTAGCTGTGGATTTCAGATCTAAGTAAATGATTCTAGGCTAGAATATATTCCAAGTGACACCGAAGGTCTGAAGATTCAGACCCTATGCCCGGAGTAATCTTGGAGTTTCCGTGTGTCGATGGCGATCTGAGTCAGAAGTTATTGATATCATTTGTACTACGATTACGCGGTGGCGGTACACCGTTTACGCGGTGCTGTCATGAACTAAAGTACGATAATTTTGTAATGTTTAAGCACGCGATGTGTTGACTGAGAACCATTTACGCAGGCGCGCATTTAACTTCCTGTACCCGATCTTGTATGACCATTTGGAGGTTATGAACCTAACTTGGTGAATTACTCAGAAATGGATGACGTTGTTCCTGCTGTTCTTGTTCTCGCCATCGAACATCAAGCCATATTGACCGCCGAATTACGTCGAATTGAACAGGATACCTGGAAGCTGTTAAAAAGAATCGGAAAACTATGAAAAAGAGGAAAAAGTTATCTTTGGAACTTCTAAAGCAATCCCTCAACATGCATTATCTTTATGGAGTACCAAGAGCTTTGGCGGTAAGTTTTTTTTGTGGTGTTATCCTATCAGTGTAAGAATTATGTCCTTTTCCTTTCGAAATTGGGATGTTTCTCGCAGTGTGTGCCTATCAGAGTAAGGACTATCGGGTGCAAGAATAGGTTGACGCAATGGTGGCAAAGTATAGTGCTTCTAAACTATGATGAATGGCAATGGATTGAAACCTTTCGCATGAGGAGAGAGACCTTCTTTGTCTTAGTCAACCATCTACAAGAATCGCTTGCCGTAGATAGAAATGCATTCATGCCAGGATTATCTGTTGAAGAAAAGGTTGCCGTTGCTATTCACAGATTGACAAGTGTTTCGAAATATAGATGCACAAGGAATGTGTTTGGGTATCACAAATCAACCATTTGTGAATGGCTGCATAGATTTGTTAAAGGACTAATTGCAAAGCTTTCATATGACTTGATTAGTTTTCCACGGTCAAAAGCATCATGTGAAGTAATAGCCCAAAGCTTTGAGAAAAAATATGGTATTCCACAAGTAGTAGGAGCAATAGATGGCAGTTACATTCCTGTCATAGCTCCTGAAGAAGGTGCAGCAGACTTCAAGTGCCGAAAGGGTTACGCTGCTCTAATCTTACAAGCTGTCGTGGATAATCATAAACTGTAAGTACCTACTTTGAGTTTAAAATCATGTACTATGCATTGTTTAATCGATTTTTATTCTAGTTTCCGAGATGTGACGATCAAACACCCTAGGTCCAATCACGATGCAACTGTTCTGGCAGATTCCGCATTGTATCAGAATATCGAGAGAATCATGCCACAAGTAAGTCATGGAAGTTATCTGGTACTCTCGAAATTTCTTTGGGTGCCATTTAGTGCCTGCGGAACTGGCGCAGTCTCCACTATAAGAAATTGACAGAGTCGAATGAAAGCATTTGTATGATTTGATCACACTATAATGTGCTCAATTGTATTTTAGAGTGATCGGGAGTACGAAGGCCATGTTATGCCTTTTGTGATCCTGGGTGATCCTGCATATCCATTGTTAGAGTGGTTGGTGGTAGACTATCGACAAGAAGAAACTGCCGAACAGATTTCGTTGAATCTCCGTTTAAACTCAGCGAGAGTTGTCGTCGAACACGCATTCGGACGCTTGAAGGCACGATGGCGTATTCTATGCAAAAAAGTGACCCTGACGTGTATTTCATGCCGGAAGTTATTTGAGCATGTTGCATTTTACACAATTTCGTGGAAAAAGCTAAAAAAACCCTTCATGGACCAGTGGCACGCGTTTGAAAATGCTGTTGAAATCGAGTGTCCCCCTCAGAGATTATGTGCCCAGCGTTTTGGAGGCAGACGAAGAGAGGCACTTGCTGTCAGGGAGAGAATGTCAACTTATATGCGTGAGCATTATCCATTGCTAGCACGATAATAAAAGGCTTTGTGGAAAATAACAGATAGTCATCATGAAACATTATTAATTTTGCAATGTATATATTGTGACGTTGCATTTCTGCCGCCGTCACTGAGTCCCGAAAATCCCGATTACGTCCCCTATCGACCGGATGAAATCCGCTTTATCGCCAACTCCAAGGAACGGTCTATATTAGGTATGTTTAGTAAGTCAAGTTCACCGCAATTTGTTGCATTGTTTATCGTAATTCCTCGCATCATTCCCCGTAATATTTCGCATTATTTCCTGTATTATTTCGTATTATTTCGTAACCCCGTTCGCCTGGACCCATCGAGATCATCGAGACCATCGAGACCATCGAGACCATCGAGACCTTCGTGACCTGTTACCTGGAGAAGTACCGCCCTAATACCGAATTCGACGCTCTGATGAGAGAAAAGTAGGAAGACTGTGCCTGGATGCCACGCTAACGGCGTACAGGGTCAACGCCAATCTGCTGAGATCTCCCGTTACCGCAAGACTCATCAGCCTGGAGCTGAACCAGACTCATGCAACTGCAGTTGGATGCCTCGGCAACGGCGTACAGGGCTGTGCGTTAGCCCAAAAAGCGCACGACAAAGCCTCCCGTTGCCCAGACTTACCAGCCAGGAGCTGGACCAACCCCCAAAACATCTACTGTCTCGGCTGCTGAAGCATCATCGTGGTTGGCCAAGAAAGCCCTACGAGGATCCATCACCAAGGACTGCAAGGAAGGACATGGATGCAAGTCCCGGTGTGGCGCATCATGATCCCGCTCCTCCGGTGCATTGTTTGCCCGCGGAGGGACCCGGAGAAGTCTTTGGCGATGGCAACAGCAGAGGAGTACTGAAGCCAGCAATACGCCAGTCAGATGCTGACCCGCATCACACGTCCTACCGCTAACAGGAAACCACAGGTGACACCACACATTACTTATTGCCCCGCCAGCCATCAATCACCGCGGCACGCGTCCCGCGCACGCCGGCAAGGATCTACCGAGGGTGGGAGAGCAATATCCAATGATTATCGAAATTCAGGATCACGAGGTCAAACCCCCATTATCGGACACCGAAATCATCGCTTGATCCCCGGAACCAGCGAGGATCTCGGCCTACTTCTACGCCGACCTGTGAGGAATAGAGTCGAGTTTTCCGCAGCACCGTTGCAAGTTTAGCGTCAGTTCCCCAGTGATTTCGTGAGGAGTTTCCTAAGTGTTGTGCGAGCGAGTCCTTTTCGTTTTTTGCAGTTAAGGTAAGAGACTCCCTATTTTATGTGAAGCCAACGATAATTCAGGGAGGCAAAATTTATTTGGTTTACCGCCCGGAGTGTTGGGTCAAGAGATCTCTCTCCGGATTTTCGTATCGTATCGTGCTGATCTGAATCATCCGAGGGCCGACTCTCTAATAGTTAAGAGATTACGCTTAATTGGTATTATTCTCGCTTACCGCTATCGCCCGCTTGCACTTTTCCGTAGCGTCCCGCTTATGATTTGGTTGCTTATGTGTAATTTCGTATTATTTTCTGATTATTTGGCTTGCGCTTAGTTGCCTGCTCATTTGGTTTGCGACTAATTATCGCTTGGTATCGCTTATTGATCCCGCCACCTTCCTTGGAGAATTTCGCCGTAGTTGTAACCGTGGGAAAACTGCCCGTTTTATTGTAATATTGTAACTTAACTCTCTCGCCGTTACCGTTGTGTGCTGCAGAACCCACGTTAATCCGCTTATCGTCTACGCCCGCTGTCTTACGCAGCGTATTAATTGTCCGGCTGTCGTATTACCTCATATTTCGTATTATTCGACAATTAATTTCCGAGCCTTGTATTTTTGACGCCGCATTTGCTTTGCCTGTCCAGAGTGACATAATTTTGACGGGTCCAGCGTGGTACCAATTTTATGACCGCTTTCTAAGAAGCGCTTGTGTTCCGTATCGACCATCCGTAAGGTTAATTATTGGCTAGGCCAATCTTCTTTTGAAGTCCGGCTAAAGGCCGTAACGCCGCATCATTCCTGTACTTGATAACAGTAGCATTGTATCAACGCCCGTACCGTCACATCTTGTACTGATCTGACTGATCAAGATTTTGTTGTACTACCGAACGGATTCATTGTCAATTGAATATAAGGGCCACGGCCCAGTGAAGGAAATTACAGTCTCGTACTTTAAGGCAAACCCAGCCCCTCTACCTTCCTTATCGCATCTGAGCTAGTCGAGTTGCCGCCCGTCGCAGATCTCTTTCAAAATTGCATTTCCGCTTTGACGACCATTACGTGACGCACCAGCGTCTGGCGCCCAAACCGAGCAAGTAAGTAAAATTTGGAGTTTACCGCTGAGTAAAAAGAGAAACGCGCCGTAGGGTAACTAAGAGTCGGTCATCCCTGCCGTTAATTTTCTCCGTGGGAAAATCGTACGTTACAATATTTAATGTGATAAAAATATTCTTTCATCATAACAGTCTTATATTGCACAATACTATCCTGCCACATCAGTAAAAAATAAACAATATTCGAGTTGGAAATCTTATAAAATAGACTATTTCAATGTTTGTAGAGTCTTTGAAAGTTGGCATCAGCAATTTAACGTCTGTCCGTAAAACTCGAGGTTGGGGTAGTGAAGAACGAATTCGGATGATCGCTTGCCACGTTAGGACTCCCTGAGTGAGTAGTGCCTGGAGAAGACATTGCTGGAAACATTGGATAGTGTTGTGGGCTGTGAGCAAACCCGTGGTTTCCCGAATCGTAATGCGGAAACGGGTAGGGGTTTGAGATGATTGGGTTAGGTCGCATATTGATGCTATTTATTAGTCGATCAATCGCTGAGACGAGTACTTCGTTACGGCGCGTAACTAACTCCTCGCTATGCCTTCTTTGCCTGTCAAGCTGCTGATCTTTCCATTGTCTAGCTGCCTCTGCTTCAGCTTGCCAGAATTTCTTGTGAGCTTCAAATTGTTCTTGCTGTAGTGCACGTTGAGAGGCAGATAGTTTGTCTTGAAAGTTTGCCAGAGCATTGTCATAACTTTTTCGGCCCTTGGCTTTATCTGTAAACAACATAGAGCCTTCTTGAAACTGTATCAATGCTATAAAAATGAACAGATTAATTGATAAAAGGGACAGTGAAGATAAGATCCACGGCTCCTACAGTTTGTACCTTGATTAACCATATTTCTATTACGGCCTCCGGGATTATTAGCTTCTCCTGGTCAATGATTATTTTGATCCAGCATTTGCCTAGCATGGGGATGTCTACGGTGGTCTGCGGCGAAATGTTCTCTAGCTTCTATAAGAATTGGCAGAATCCAACGTTTGTATGCTCGAGAATATTAGGGACACATGAAAAATGAAACTTACCTTGAAGATCAATATCAGTATGAAGGCGAAGAGGATTATCGGCTGCTGCTGGTTGATGATCATCTTGATTCTCCAATTGTTGAGCATCAGGATGTCTACAGCGGGGTGGAGCCAACTGTTCCCCAGCTTCTATAGAAATCATGAAAATCGAACGATTGTATTATTAATGATATTGACGAATTACCAAAGATAAAGTATACCTTGAACACCAATGTTTACAGCACACGGACGCTGGTCATTTCCTTGGATAGCCTGAATCTTTGATAATTTGCGACGCTGTGTTGCATTAAAGCGTACTTCAAGGTGTGGTTCAACATCGTCGTGCTGTTTAATTTCCGAAAGATTTTGCTGTGATAATGTTGGGTTTTCAGCTGTTAAAGCTATATTGTCTCTTCGCAGACTAGTTCTTGGCATTGGAATGCATCTCCGGTCAATATTGTGAGGCAAAGACGTGAATTTCAGTTGCGACCTAGAACAGTTTAATAGGTCCTCTTGTGGTTCCTGGTACACATCTATATTGTGTTCTGCGTCACCAGTTAGCAAACCTTCATCTAACCACTCTTCATTAAAGTACTCTGAAAATTACATGAACATTACCTATGCTTCAAATTGAGTAAGTTAAGTAAATAACTGATTTTAATTTGGGTACAAAAATGTAGTATTCACATAGTAAACAAGACAGTAATAAAAAAGTAACTGCGGAGGTCAATGACGGAGCTATTAGAAAACGAATGAGACTATTGACATGATACCAATTTCATAAAAAAAGCTGTACCTTCAATCGCATCATCATCTCTACTTGTATCGACGCAATCTTTATTGGCAGAGTCTCTACTCGAGTCTACAACATCGTGGACCATTTTTGATGCTGGACGATCACCTAAGAGTTTATGTCACAATGTCCCATGTTCTAGAGTAGTGAAATCCAGCCCACTTTTCGATTGTTGACGCACATAATTCCTATACTTTTATTTTTCAGCCCGAAATCTTATTTGAACTTGACTCGCATCTCTGTGGTAATTTGAACGTTGTAGTTCTGTAGCAACAAATAAATAGCACTGCTCTGCGCGAAATTCTCTCCCATCAAGTTGAGCCATGATTTGATGCTCGTCAAATATTTGTAGCATCGTTTTCACTTCTAGATAGCTCCGATTCACCTGCTTTTTTTTCAGGTGGTCCTGAGAATGTTGAGCGATTCATTGTACGTAAAACCTAATCCAAGGACAACTGGCACTACTGCAGCACTCAATCGATTCACTAAAATGTATTTATGAATACAATGTCCACACATAAAGACACAATTGTAAAAGTAAGATACATCGATATTGCTTACATTCATGAAGACCATGCTTTATTCGTTATTATTAATGTGTTACTAACCTTCAATGTGGCCTCGGCAACAAGTATCGTCTCTCTCAAGTGTGCAATTTTCAATCAACGAAGTGTGCAACACTTTTGCGGGAATTGAGTTCATGATTTTCCAGCATCGTGTGTTTTCTTGGGTTACCGGTAGAGCAAACCAAATTGCGATATTCGCCGTTTACGCACTACATTAACACGGCAAATATTAGTTAATTTGAACAGATTGCTCAAATTCGCTACTACTGTACTAGCCAATAGTTGACCACTGGACCACCGTTTACGCATAACGAATTATCGTAGGCTACGATCATTCGAGCAAGTTACTGAAGAATTAACGCTTGCGTAAACGTACTACTGGTTAAAGAAATTGTGCAATTAGTAAATTCTTTTCTCATTTACCACCGCTCCTCGTGGCCGAGCCAGCAGTTTTGTATTTCAGATCGAAGTGATTGATTCTGGATTAAAAATTCATCCCACGTGACACTGCTTCTTACAGCCCATGCCGAAAGTAATCTTGTTGTGTCTACGGGTCTATGGAGATCCGAGTCAGGAGTGATTGATTTTATTCAGTAACATAAATTCTACAATGAGAGATTCTGTTTCCCAAATACCACCGCTCCTCGTGGGCTACCCAACGGTGTTGGATTATAAATCTGAGTACTCGATTCTAGTTTTGAAATATATTTCATTTGAAACAGCTGTCTGCAGACTATGCCTGGAGTAAACTTGAAGTGTCTGTGGGTCTATGGCAACCCGAGTCAGGAGTTATTGATTTCATTCACAAGGGGAGGCCGCCAACTCGTCATCACCGATTTTGACTAAATTTACAGTATATGTAGAGCACGACTGGAAGTGGAAGTAAGCCAAGAGAGCAAGCACTTTTGACAAGAAGCATAGGACTTCTGAGACGTATAAAACGCTCATGTATTGGTTCGAGCCCAATACAAACCTAGCGGATTAACACGGCTTTTCTAGCGCGAACACGCACACTCACAAACCCTCGAAACCACCGAGCAAAGAGAAAGAAAAGTGAGTCATATTAACAATAAATTGAATTAATGAGAAAAACTAGGCCGTACAAAACCTAGCTAGATAACTTCTCTCGGCATCACCGAAAATCCCGAAAAATGTATTAATATTCAAGCACTTTTGGACACCATGGAAACTCATAGAACATTGCAATTTTAACCAACAATTGTTCAAATCAAAAATTCTAAACAGGTACAAAGGAAGTCCATTGGTATAGAAAATTATTCCTTAAATAACAAAATGTTCTAATATCAAAATTACCAAAAATGGACATCATAGAAGGTCATATAACAATTTGTTTATGACAAATTGTCCAAATTCAGAAAACCAAAGTCGTGAAGATCTGCAGGGACTAGGATAAGGAATACTTTCATTATAAACTAATGTTCTAATGTCAAAAATACCAAAAATGGACACCATAGAAGGTGATAGAACAAATGGGATTAGTTTCCAGAATAGTTTAAAAGCGCGGCCGTTCAGTGACCGAAAATTCATTCAAGGCTCAGCCTTCGAAGAGAAAGTATCGCTAGAATCGCTCTTCATTATTATTATCAAAAACTTAGAAAAATTATCTAAAAGTCGCAGAGACGCAAAACTTCATTTAAGGCTTAGCCTTCGAAGAGAAATCACAGCTAAAAGCGCTCTTCATTATTATTATTCAAAACTTAGAAAAATTATCTCAAAGTCGCAGAGACCCAAAACTTGATTTATTTTGATTTAATTACAATTATTATTTCCATTACGGCATCGACGCCAGACATATTATTTTTGAGAAAACATTATTTCGATCAATTAACGATTATAGAATAATTTTCTTCAATTTGAGCAATTACCTTTTAGTACTCAAACGGCCAGCGAGCCACTACTAGTCAAACGATCATTTTCATTGTACAAAGATCACCAAATAACGATATTAAAATCAGAGATTTATTTTGTAAAATTACGCCGCCTAAACGTTTTGTGCAAAACTGTCGCAACACATTCCTTTTCCATTTCGAATTCTGGTCGTTTAATATTTGGTCCATTGCGGTTCCAAACTATTACTCAATCGTTTTCAACACCCTGTCCTAAAGAATTCTGGTCGCTTAATGCTTAGTCCACTGCGGTTCTAAGTTATTATTCAATCGTTTTCTGCATTCCATCTCGAATTCTGGTCGTTTAATATTTGGTCCATTGCGGTTCCAAACTATTACTCAATCGTTTTCAACATCCCCTCCTAAAGGAATTCTGGTCGCTTAATGCTTAGTCCACTGCGGTTCTAAGTCATTATTCAATCGTTTTCAGCATCCTACCCGAGATTCTGGACGCACAATCCTTCGATTCCTGACGACTCCTAACCGATACCCACTCATTTTCTACCCCCAACCCTAAGGAATTCTAGTCGCTTAATGCTTACAAGGAGAGGCTCAGACCTTCGGATCACAGATTCTGCCCAAACTTTTACAGGTGTCTTCTTGAGCCAAAAGATGAAGCCTGTGATGTGTCATTCCATCTAATGGGCATTCCTTCCTAGATTATTAATTAAAAACCAAGAAAAAAATTAAAAAAAAAAAAAAATTAAAAAAAAATTAAAAAACACAGGAAACTAATACTGAATCACTATGTCATTGAAACTTTCTCAGAGACCTTGAAAAAAAATATTCCAGTCATAAATACACCACATTTCACTTATGGCACTACGTCACACTCTTCGGAGGCACAGTCGCAGGGCTCGAACAGCTTCCTTTCAATTTCTAACGAACTTGATTCTTCAAGACATATTTCAGAATTCACCTAGGTCCTAACTATCGCCTGCAATGCATCGAGGCTATAGATTCCTTCATCAACGAACATTTTTGGCTGATAGATCTGAAAATAACAACGGTAATACCAGTCTTACTGCAATATTACATTTATATTATCGATAAAAAAACATTACATTTATACCTATATATCTTGAATACTTTCACTACTTTGATCAACGTTTTATGAAGATTTAATACTCATCTTATCGAATGGTGTTAGTCGCGACAGGTCAAGTAAGGTTATGTTCCCCGACCAAACGCATGTATGCCACATCTCAATGAGTACAGCAAGTACAAGCTACCATGAAATAGCCATCGATACAAAAGATTGAAAATTTATCTTTACCTTATTATACTGTTTTTGTTTGGATGGAAATACGCTAACACAATTATAAGAGCTTTCACGTCACTTACAGCCATAGACTTATACAGCAACGTATGACAGATCTCGATCGACACACAACGGCTCGTGTCGGTAGAGCAGAACGTTACCTTTTTCTACCGAAATCTATCGACGGCTATTTCATGACAGCTTGTACTTGCTGTACTCATTGAAATGTGGCATAGATCCATTGGGTCGGAGAACATAACCTTACTTGACCTGTCACGACTAACATCATTCGATAAGATGAGTATTAAATCTTTATGAAAGGTTGATCAAAGTGGTTAATGTATTCAAAATATATAGGTATAAATGTAATGTTTTTTTATCGACAATATACATGTAACATTGCAGTAAGACTGGTATTACCGTTGTTATTTTCAGATCTATCAGCCAAAAATGTTCGTTGATGAAGGAATCTATAGCCTCGATGCATTGCAGGCGATAGTTAGGACCTAGGTGAATTCTGAAATATGTCTTGAAGAATCAAGTTCGTTAGAAATTGAAAGGAAGCTGTTCGAGCCCTGCGACTGTGCCTCCGAAGAGTGTGACGTAGTGCCATAAGTGAAATGTGGTGTATTTATGACTGGAATATTTTTTTTCAAGGTCTCTGAGAAAGTTTCAATGACATAGTGATTCAGTATTAGTTTCCTGTGTTTTTTAATTTTCTTTTTAATTTTTTTTTTTTTAAATTTTTTCCTTGGTTTTTAATTAATAATCTAGGAAGGAATGCCCATTAGATGGAATGACACATCACAGGCTTCATCTTTTGGCTCAAGAAGACACCTGTAAAAGTTTGGGCAGAATCTGTGATCCGAAGGTCTGAGCCTCTCCTTGTTAGTCCACTGCGGTTCTAAGTTATTGTTCAATCGTTTTCTAGCGCCTCCCTGGAACTCTGGTTGCTTAACGCTCAGTCCACTGCGGTTCTGAGTGGTTATTTAATCGTGTTCTGCACCCCGGAACTCTGGTTGCTTAAAGCTTGGTCCACTGCGGTTCCAAGTTATTATTCAATCGTTTTCTGCCTCCTCACCCCCGAATTCTGGTTGCTTAACGCTCAGTCCATTGCGGTTCTGAGTGGTTATTCAATCGTTTTCTGCATCCTCGCCCAAGAATTCTGGTCGCTTAATGCTTGGTCCACTGCGGTTCCAAACCATTATTCAATCGCTTTCTACACCCTCATCCCCGAATTCTGGAAGTCTAGCGCTTATTCCACTGCGGTTATAAGTAGCTCTTTAACCGTTTTCTCCGCCCCAGAAAATCAACCCCCCCAAATCCGCCCGAGGAACGTACCCGCGATTCAGGCGGCGAAGCCGGCGTATAAAATCGTCAAAGCAACACGAAAACAGCTGTGACACAGTCACCTATATTTGGAATCACCTGGGTCTAATTATAAAACAGACGTATAATAACAGAAAGGACCTTAGAAAAGGTGAGCAAGATAAACACGGCCGCTACGGGAGACACTCCCGGTAGTCGGCACAAGGAGCGATCCCTCTTACCGACAAACCGGTGGAAAACGGGACGTTACACTTCTTAATTTGAACGGGTGCATAATCATGGAAAATTTGGGTTTGCGAATAACCTTCCAGGAAGAGATTGTAAATAAAGCGTACATGAAGACTTCGAATGTAAAACTAGAAGCCTTGGTTAATTTTTTCATTTGATAATTCGCATCTGCTGGAGTGATATTCATCATCGAAAGTGAGGAAGCAGTAATTGCTCTTGCACCTCGTACACGTTATGAACGCTGCATTTCCACAGTTACATGGTTCCTTAAAGCATCCATAGAAAAACCAACTTGATTAACATACATCAAAGTTCTCTCTCATTGTACAGTTCAGCAGCGAACCACGCATAGCACAACATGTAGTTGAAAATTGGCGAGGATAGCTGACGATGTACGACGGAGTGAATTCTAAGACAATCTTCTCGAGATGGAATTTTTTTTCTTCTCCGATGGGGTAGGGCTAGTATTTTGGTTCCTTTGCGGCGTAGGTATCGTGGAAAATGCGAAAAAGCAAAAAAAAAACTTTTTCGGCGGAGACCCGAACTCACGTCAATCGTGATGAGAACCCGAGCGCCTACCGCTGCGCCAACCACTGTGTGTGAGCATTGCAACGCAACAAGTTTATGTGCCGAATCAAGTTCTGTGAACAATTCATTTTGCTAAACGCTTCAGTATCGCGCGCTGCCGCTGGGCTCACTTTCATTTCTAGTCATGCTCCACATCTACTGTGAATTTAGTCGAAATCGTTGATAACGAGTTGGCGGCCTCCGCTTGTCAGTCACATAAATTCTACATTGGGAGATTTTGTTTTTCAAATACCACCGCTCCTTGTGGGCTAGCTAACGGTGTTGGATTTCAAATCCGAGTACTTGATTCCAGTTTAAGAATATATGTCATGTGAAACAGCTGTCTGCAGACCATTAGCGTTTTTAGCTGGCTTGCACTCACAATCAGTGCGCACGCAACACTCGCTGAATAGTGGTCATACTTTCCTGGGTTCTTGAAAGCTCAATCAATGCACACTTCCAGCTAAACGCCGCCGCACCAGTTAGTTTACCCATTTTTTGAAGTGAACGGTTCCCAGTTCTCAGCTGAAAGATGGACGTAACCATAAATGTAACAGTAAGTTTCAAAATAAACGGTGATATATCAAGTTTGACTCTAGAACCTGGCGAAGAGGAGTTATATGATAAATTGTTGAGTAAGTATTACCTCTATAATCTCAGAACGTCGATTAATCAAATCCAATAATTCGATTCACAAAAATTACCGACAATTTTTAAAATATGTATCAATTGATCTGTTCAATACGATAATATTTATACAACCCGCTACATAAAATCACTTATAGAAAATAAACTCTATATTGTGGATGGAGAGCTCCAAGAAATATTTCGATTGGATGGTGACGAGTATGTATGATATGGTGGTATCAAGAGACTCGGTAGAGTCTCGCGCCAAGTACATTCAAAAGAACGGGCGGACTACCGAGTATCTTTACTGCTAGGGGATCGAGAAAGCGCTATACGGCCAACTGTTCTTTCAAGTATCTCCGAAATCATAAGCGTTTCGGGAAATTCGGATGCACTTTAGCGATGTAAATCACTGTAGCGGGTTCATTTAAGCGTAATTTCAATAACCTCAGGGGTCGGAGAGCTGAGGTGTGATAATTCTCTGATTCTATGATCACCGTTAGGCTCGTTTTACGATTGAGCACCATAGTCGTCGTACGCTAGCTATATGTCATCTGGAAACCAAAACCTTTTCACATAAATGCTATAGAAGGCAAGCCGCGGCTCGCGTAATTCTCCTGGCAAAGCTAGCTCCTGTCAAGTAGGGAAAAGGTCGTAGTTCCCGTCCGCCTAGCAGGTCGCGTCAGTGTAGCCTGTCTCATTTCTTACCGAGTTCGCCACCGCACAGCGATTTCTTTTCATTGGGCGCTAGAAAAGCGGTGCTCTCATTGGCTACCGTTCGCCGCCCTGGCTGCGTGAGGAATTTAAAAATGTCCGTCGTCCGCTGCCTGGTCTGTTGACAAGTCTAACATGGCAGAGGCACCGTAAAAGTGGCGGGCTTGTCATTGCTGGAATGTGGGTTGTATAACACATGTCCTTTTGACAGCCCTCTCAGTTTTGTGAATTAACACAAATAATCGTAGATAAAACTCTGACCAGCGCAACACGTGTTTCTACCCTATCGATAATAACGACGTCGGGTGTTCACTCGCCAGCTCGCTGACTACTTGTAAGGTTACGAGAAGAAAGCTTGTCGAATCATCGGTAATCGTTACCGGCAGTGATAGCGTAATGAAGTTTTTAATATATCACAATATAGGTGTATTCAATAATGGTAGGCAGGGTGTTCAAATTTGTTAAATCCACGAAGCAATCACATGAGTAACAAACAGCATGGGCGTGAGTCAATCATAAACTTTGCATCTCTAACGTACTGACTGTATCGAATTAAAATAACTAACATCTGTCCCTGTCCCACAAGTATACCGATATCAAAGAATGCAGCGGTTTTTGTTTCAATACCACAAACCAAAGGATCGTACTCCCACAGATGAATAAACGTCAACAAATTCTTTAGATCCGCCTGGGTTAATTCATGAAGAAACTCAGTTCTTCTCCCAGTATATCACGAACGAAAAGCTCCTCTCTGATTCCTACTCACCGACAAAAGTTCCGGATGACTGGAATAGCGGGAGAGTTTTTGAAAAGAAGAAAGTCCACGAAGTGCAGCCAAATCATATCCTTGTCACCTACCAAGCAATTATTTGTGAGCCAACTACAATCCATGCCTCTTTTTCATACCAAGTATACCGATTCATAGACACTAACATTATCCTTTTTCTTTTAAGCATACTCACATTGACGGAAGTATCAGTTCTAGTTCCAATGCCACAAACCAAAAGTTCCTGCTCCCTCAACAAAATAAGCAGAAGTTGGAGTGCTCAGCATTTTCTTCTATGTTTCCTGAGAAAATTCAATTATCTTCCTGGCACAATATAAACCAAGAGCTCCTCTCCGATCCTATTCATCAATGAGAGCTACGGCCGGATCCAATGTGAGAATTTTTTGAATGAAAGTCTCTCTTCGTTACATTTCATTATTAACTGCAGTCAAACTGCATCCTGGCCACCTGCTTAACAGTTGTTCATAAGTCAACTATAATCCTTCTTTTTATTTCAGACCTACTGAACCGATTCATTATAACTAACACTCCTTTCACCCACAAGCATATCGATAATGAAAGAAGTATCATTTTCTGTTTTAATATCATAAACCAAGCAATCTGATGCCAAAGGATTCGACCCTTGCCTCCATCTTACCGGAAAGGAAGAAGAACCGATCTTTCTCCTAGTATGTTGTTAAATACTGATAAGCTGTAGCTTCAAACCTAAGATCCATTTCGTCAAACTAATGATCTGAGGATACTCTGCATCTGGTGACTTGTGATAAAACTGCACAAATATATCTTGTGAACTAAAAAACCATGGACTCCAAATCGCAATTTAGCTGCTACCAAGCTTTCTCATTCCAATAGAATACATCGTCTGAGGCATATGAAACCGACCTGTGAAGTAATCAATCGTTGGGTTACAAACGCGTAGTACTATACTGAAATCTCTTGATATCTGCTAAACTTAATCGTCATAGTAACAAAATTTTTCTAACCCGTCCAGCATCTTACAACAATAGTATACTAAAGAAAGCATAATCAATACTACAATATTCTTCAACAAGATACAAAAAGTTATGAAATCCCCCCAAAAGGCACCTACGGTGCAAAAAAGTTCGCCAAGTACATTAAATGTTCAAAAACTTCATTGTTAATAAGAAAAAAAGGATACAAATCAATTATTGTGCCAAGTACGTGTAACTTTGCATCATGTAGGAATATACAATTGGAAAGTGAATCAATGAAAATTAATTCGAAGAATCAAAAAGAATCAAAAAAATAACTTGAATGAAATATAGAAAAAAACATTCAAAAAAATAAATTGGAGGTAGTGGGACTTGGCGGGCTTTTTCGGAAAGAAAATCCAGAATTTTCGTGTGGCGATGAAACATTAGCCCGCCAAGAACCACGTACTCCAATTTATTTATTTGAATGTTTTTTTCTATATTTCATTCGAATTATTTTTTTGATTCTTTTTGATTCTTCGAATTAATTTTCATTGATTCACTTTCCAATTGTATATTCTTACATGATGCAAAGTTACACGTACTTGGCACAATAATTGATTTGTATCCTTTTTTTCTTATTAACAATGAAGTTTTTGAACATCTAATGTACTTGGCGAACCTTTTTGCACCGTAGGTGCCTTTTGGGGGTATAATATGACTTAGAGACTTTTCGAAGGTATCAATGAACTTTCAGATTTGATGTGCTTGGATTTTTTCAGAAAAATAAGGTTATACCCTTCACACCCCATCAGTCTTGCATCGGACACGGAAAATGCTATGTTATTAATTGGAGCAGCTCTAGAACAAAGTCCATCTGGCAATGAAAAATCAACTGGTGAGTACAACTCCTAATTGATCCTTATTTGCTGTAATGCAAATCATCCTGAGATATCATATTCTTGTGACTTGTTGTTTAGACTCTAATCACGGTGGTCTTCAACGGACACTGAATTATGGTATAGGATACTGGAATAATGATACATAACTTTTAGATATCTGGGCTGACCCTGAAACCAAACTTCTGCTGGATAAGTACGAATTATACTTTCCTCAGATAGGTCCAATGAAGAAATTTGAAACTAAAAAAGTGATGTGGGTGCAAATTGCATCGGACCTCCAAAAAATTTTAAATCTATATAAAACACCATTACAAGTAGAGAATCGATACAAAACGGTCCTGAAACGCAAGAAAAAGGCTGTGGAGAATAATACAAAATCAGGCAATACCCGTGAAGACGTTCCATTTGAAGATGAACTCAAAAAAATTTCGATTGTTGACGATAGTATCGAGCCTAAACTGTTAAGAAGTGCTAACGGAGTGAAATATCTCAAAAGACCGCTTCAAGAAGTTGTTGCTGTTAACTCTAATAATATCCCAATGGGTACTAGTTCGTTTAAAGTGAAGAAGATATCTACTACGCAGCAGATGATCGAGCTCCACAAAGAAAAAGAAGCAGCCAAAGAGAGGCGTCATCAGAAAAAGCTGGAACTCATTCGAGAATTATTCGGTGCCCAGAAGAATAAGCATCAAATGCTTCCGGACTGTGGACAGCTGCCCAGCTTTTACCCGCTCATACGCAGTGCCAATATTTAGTTTTATAAGTCGGCAATATTATTTATTTCATTTTTATTCATATATTCATATATTCAATATTTTTTTAATTTTTTATGATAGCGTTATCAATGTATCTGCTTCATTCTATTTCAACGAAATGCACTAGTAGCAAAAAATATTTTTTAATTGTGATCTATAGATTGGGGATCTGAAGTGTCTTTTTGTTACGTTTGGTTCATATCTGTAAGAAGTGCGATAGCAAAGTTTATTCTTGTTCCTTCAAGTACTCAGTACTACACTTAAGTACAACATGTGATATTCTAGTCCATTCTAAGCACTTAGTCCTACACTTAAGCACATGTGATATTCGAGTTGGTTGTACTGATTGTTCGGAAATAAAAGACTGAAAAAAAGCATAAATGTTTATTCATGTTATAAAAACAATAAAAATCGCTAAAGTATAACAAGCTATCACAATTTTGTTCACATGAATCCTTCCATCAGTTCGTTCCTTTCGATCTCGTCGAGTCTCCTCAAGATTGCCTCCTGCTCTCCTACAGCTTCTTCTGGTATCTAATCATTCTCCGGATCATCGACAAGTTCATACTCAAAATCATCATTATTATCGATGCACAGATTGTGCAGTACACAACAGCTTATAACGAATTTTGATATTTTATCAACTGTTTGTAAATCTAGTTAAATGAGCTGTCGAAAGCGGCCCTTAATTAGTCCAAAAGTATTTTCAATTAATACCCTTGTTGTGCAGAACCGTTTATTAAATACTCTTTGAGCATTAGTCATGTTACCATAATCACGGAAAGGGACCATCATCCATTCTCTTATCAGATACGCCCCATCACCTAGGATATGATAATTTTCCGTGCATCTATGCGGTAAGTCGGGATATATATCTGATAATTTCAACACGCGTGCATCGTGTATCTTAGATGGTATCCCAGTGAATGCGTCATTAAACCTTTTGCGTGCATCACATATGCCCTGCAACGTTATAGCCAGGATATCGTGTTTGTTCATGTATGTTGATTTAATTTTATGTGCCGGAGTCCGAATCCTGATGAAGGTCCCATCGATGCAGCTAAGCACATTCGGAAACCGTGGAATCTGAAGTATTTCTTCAAACAGCTGCTCAGTTATCGTTGTGCGTCAATAACATTATGAACACCATAGTCAGCAAAGTTACATACACGTGAAAATCATGTTGCAGTGTGTTGTTTGTCACCAAATTTTATAATGTCTGGAGCAATATGAAGTATAAAATTCATTACTCTATCATTTTGTCTGAACGTTGTTGCGGGACATACCCCAAATCTTTGTGAAACATCTCTCAAACATACCTTATTTGCAGCAAACCTGAAATATAACACAAATTCATCATTGTTACTACTTATCAACATCATAGGTGTGGCCATCAAAACTTTACTCGTACATTCTCACCATAAAAATGATGAGACATCTGATTCAGCTGTAGTTGGTGCGCTTCCACCATGGGACCGATCGGAAGAGTAGAACACTGAAATTTCATACATTTCTATTATATGATACGCTGTTGGCCTTGAGACTCGGAAATTACGTCGAAACTGTGATAGCAAATTACGAAATTGATTGAGATTGACATATTATGGTTTCGACCGATATCGGATATGATCGACCTCAAAAATAACCTCATCATCCGAAAATTCATGTACTACATCCATGAGATTATTTATTTTGGGAACTTTCCGCTTTTCGTCAATTTTTAAAATCGCATCTTCTTCACTACTTGATGAGGAGGATAATAATTCAAGCAGCCGAATCGTTTTCAAAGCATCATCACGCATGGGCGCTGCCATATTGCACTATACTGACACCGTCCCCTGTGGTCGGTGTTGATTTTTTGCACCGAAGTGCAAGAACTCGACACTAGAATCGTCACTGAAACACTGCGCACGGCAAAAGTTTGCACTACAATTACCACTGAAATATGCAGCTCACGACAAGTGCGCCCTGAGTGCGCACCAGCGCAGCCAGCTAAAAACGCTATGGGCAGAGTCGTTGTGGTGAAGCTGTAAGAAATACACGTGTTTTTGAAGTCGTCTCTTGTCAAGTGAGTTTTCTGCTAAACTTGAAAAGCATCGAAGACTGGGGGGCCCTTCTTTGGGCGCAGGTCTTTCTCCTTATTGCTCTCAAGTGCCAAATATCCTCACTATTCCTCTTTCGAGAAAAAGCTATGCCGAAATACGGCCCCCGCCTTGCGGGAGGCTCAACCTAGAACCACGACGGAGCTGGAAGATAAAGCGTCAATGGAAGTCGACGTATCTCATAACCCACAGTCGGCCTCAAGCTCCAAAAGAAAATCAGAATATGATAGCCAAGACCCTGTTAACAAGAAACATATTTCTGCCACAATATCGTATAGCGTAGCGGATAATAGAAAAAATGACCTATGTCAAGCTGGAACCACCACACAAACGGATGAATATTACCTGAATAGCATACTTAAGGGCTAATTAAGGGCTAATTGAATGCCCTAGTGCCGATTTAAATGCTCTACGATTTCTCGAAAAAACGCGTGGCGGTGCTAGTTTGATATCAAGCCAGCACCGCCATAGCTGAAACTAGAGAAGTAACATATAATTTGAAAATTTGACTTCGTAGGAATTAAGGGCTAATTGAAGGCTAAATAAATGCCCTAGTGCCGATTTAAATGCTCTTTGATTTCTCGAAAGAACGCGTGGTGGTGCCAGTTCGATATCAAGCCAGCATCGCCGTAGCTAAAACCAGGTAAGTAACGTGAAAATTCCAAATTTGACTTCGTAGGAATTAAGGGCTAATTAGAGGCTGATTAAATGCCCTACCGCCGATTTAAATGCTCTTTAATGTTGTTGTAAGGAATTGCTAGAATGGTTCCAAGATGTGGGTGAACGATTGCAGCGAGAGGGGAGTGATGTTCGATGAGTGATTGAAGGTGGAAAAACTAACTTGATTTAAATAAAAACGTGAATACTTTATTCACCCGAGAAAAATACCAGCGGTATCGGTAGAACACGATAGCGGTTCTCCTTAGCGAGGTTTGAGACATACTGATTTCGAAAAAGGACTTTTGTTGTCGTCAAAGTTACATAGATATTATACAATAATAACAGCTTAGAGTTTATCTACGGCACACAGGTGACAGTTCTTGTGAAGGAGATGCGCGAGAATGCGAGTGCGGTGCTTACAAGGGACATCCGCGAAGTGTCCGCCGCCAATTTTGACGAAACTTGGCACGAATGTTAGGAACCCTAAAATAAGAGATACGTATTTTTTTATATTCGTTCACATTCACTATAGGGGGTAGACCTCCTTCCCGAAATGCTATTTTTACTGATTTCTGTGCATAATAGTAGGAATAGAAGTATTGCACAGATTGCGAGGAAACTTGATATCTTTCGGGTTTTATCGCTGATTTTTTTAAATACAAATCCGAAATTCGAAAGTTCATTATGGCGGATCTAACATGGCTGACAACAATAGCGGATAATTGATTGATTTCCATGAAAAGTAGTAGAAAACTATTTTTTAGGTGGCTTATCATGGATCTGACCATGAAACATGAGTTAATCTTGACGAGGTCTAAAACGAATGCAAACGCGGTACTGCCATCAGCGGACGAAGATTACAAGATTCGAATCGACAAAGTGGAATGGTTAATACCGTGCGTGCAACTGTCCGATCAACGAAAATTAGGGCTCCTGAGTTTCATTGAAAAAGATACACCTATTTCTATGAGTTTCCGGACTTGGGAATTGTACGAATATCCGATGCTGCCTACAACATCGAAACATGTATAGACCGTGAAAACATCGACGCAGTTGGGGAAGCCACGATACATATTATTGGGTTTCCAAACAAATCGAAAAAACAACGCAAGAAGAAATGCCAGTCGTTTCGATCACTGTGACATTACCGACGTCAAACTGTTTTTGAATTCTCAAAGCTATCCTTACGGCAATATGAATCTTGACATGAATCGTAATCAGTACGCTCTGCTGTACGATATGTACGCAAATTTCCAAGCCGTTTACTACGGTAGGGACCCCGAACCATTGTTGAAGAAGGGTGAATTCTTACGATTCGCACTCATAACCATTATTGACTGTTCGAAACAAAACGAATCTCTGAAATACGGTCCAGTCGATTTTAGTCTGGAATTTGAGGCTAAGGATAACTTCCCTACTGGAACATCAGCCTATTGTTTAATTCTACACGATCGTGTAATTGAATATAATCCAATAAGTGGTGGGGTGAAAAAATCGGTATAAGACTCATACCGTTCGACTACGCTCTTCAGTCAAACTTAGGATGGATATGATTTTAGATGTCCAAGGTTTCGCGCAGCCTACCGAGAAATTCGTGGTTAAAGATAAAACTCGCGCAGCCCTATCGCGAACTTCAACCATAACCGAGATGGATATGATTTTGGACGTTCAAGGTTTTGTGCAACCTAACAACGAATTCGTGCCGAAAGAACTCTCCGCGATTAACGTAAAATGCGATGCACAAGGTATATTGGGCCTCGCGTGTATCCTTTTTGGACCCCCCTGCTCTTCGGATGCTCTGCCGGCAAAATATAAAGCTACTAACTCCTGGCTAACCCACAATTTTCACGGGATACCTTGGGATGCTGAAGACGTGCCTTACGAGAATATGGAAAAAGCGTTGAAGACGATTGCGAAAGATGCGCGATTCCTGTACGTAAAGGGATTGGAAAAAAGCGGTGGGTTGAATCTGTAATCGGTAGTTTAAATCTAGTCTTCGACTTGGAAGATCTGGGCCGTCTTAATTAGCGCAACCCGGAGCCTACCAACTGTTGGTATCACGATTATCATAGCACCGTTCCCGATTACCACTGCGCGTTTGAAAATGTTCTTCTGCTGAAGACTTGGTTTTTGATGAACGAGACTACTGTCATTGAAAAATTGTTGATGTTTGGGAACTGGGCCTCTCGAGGAGAGCGCCATCTACAAGTTGTCGCTCGTCGCGAACTCGCCAAGCTCAGCTGCGACCGCTGAAGACTCACCTGATTGCCGGCTTCTCCGGCGGCATTACTTGCTCATGGTTTTGCTAAAGAGACACGTGTTGCTTCATGTAAAGTTAAATCAAGTGCTATCATTGCTCTATAACACCTCACTCGTTGTACTCATGTGATTAATACAATCATTAATAGCTCAAGTGAATTAATACAATTCAGAACCCTCATCTGTACATTTATACTCCTTCGAATCTCATAGTTTAACGAACTTTCATAGACTCTCACACACACACACTCAAACACTCATCCACACGACTAAAGACTAATTACCTGACTAAATTTATAATAAAACCTAAGTTATTGCAAAGTGTTCGGCGTTCTACTCATTTCATTCATTTCCTAAACAGTTGAAACAAATTGTTTTCACCGGGAACTTGAACGAGCTGGGCACGGAAAATTTTGCGATCGTACCGAAGGGTGTTTTTCTCACGCACGTCTCAAACTTCATCGATTGCGTGTGGGACAAACTTCCCGATTCGATGAGAAATGATGAAGAAATCGCCAATCATCGCAGATGCTCGAAACATTGCAAGTCGACGGATTCAGACACCGAAAAAGTAGATGGGCCTTCCCCCAAGATTAAACATTGTTTGCGATGCCGAATTTGTAAATTATCAGTAGCAACCTAATCCATATTTACGATTTTCTACAATTCATGCTTGAATATACGCTCGAATATATGCACGTAGACAGCGTTTCTCTGAAACTATAATAAAAATATGATCTACTCCAATTTTCACCGTGTACATTTATCTTACCCCCAGTATCCCGCTGTAGTACACATAAATTACAACCCATCGATGTCATACCTCATATTCCTAGTGGTTGGGTTGGGGTACGAGGGATCAAGAGGACCGGTTCGATGACCCCCAAAGTTTCGGTCGAAGGGAGTTCGAATCTACCCGCCGACGCTCCGGAATTTATTTGTTTACAATAACAACGGCACCGACGATCGCCCCATGTAAAACGATCCCCTTCGATCGGAAGATTCGAGGAAAAAAAATATTTACGAATTCCTTCCATCTCGGCGATAGCGAGAAGGAGAAGGGCTGAGGGGAGCTGCGGGTCAAAACCGACCGCGTTTTTGAAAAAAACAGCCGGCACGTCGCGCAACGACGCAAAACGAAAGAAACAAAATGGCGGTCTCACGATGACCGCACATCGCGGGCTACCTCGCCAACGGGGGAGGCGAAACGATGAATCGACGGTGAGACACGTTGCGTTTCGGCTGACGGGTTCACGTCTCAGCTAGATTGTGGGTAATGCAGGAATTCTCATCCAGAACCCCCCTTGTATATCTACTAATCAGAATTTCATCGCTGCCGTTAATTTTCCCAGCGAGGATAATCGTACGGTTCAACATATACTTTTCAATCGAGACAGAAATTAATAGGAAGGAATAAATTATTTTGGAAACACATGCAAGGCTACGTACACGTAGCCGCAATAGGTTGCATACTCATTCTATATTGTGTAATATGAATATCAACCATCCTTGAAGAATCATCCATGCACATTAACCTAAATCGTTCTCAAAACACATGCGAATTCATGTATATAGAGCCTCAATAGATTACATATATACTTAAACAAAACATCATTTGCCAATAACAACATAAATGTGAAAAAGAACTCAAGAACTGAATGATAAAATAAAATGCGCCATTTCCTTTATCCATGGGATCATGCAGGATTTTAGGGATTTCAGCCAAAGTCAACCGCTCGTTATCTATTTCTACCGTCAGGAAAGGTCCTGTGAAGGTTATATGTCAGTATAAAACTAGGGGCACTCACATGCAAGTTGAGCTAGATTATATGTAGGATCACAAATGAAAGAGATTGGGTCATAAAAAACCACAGAAACTTGAAGGATGGACTTCCTACAGATCCGAGAGTCTGCTTAATATAATAGGGGAAGCTGAAAGATTTTCATCAATCTAGTTCAAGTTACTACAATATTTCGAAATCAGTACTTCATAAGAGAATGTAATTCACTAGTAAAAAGTAGGTCTTGTAATAGTGTTCACGAAATGAATTCATCCCCACCCTTTAATAATCTTTTACATTCAAGCATGTCATGTGATTACTAACAATAAGTAAGTAACCAACTATCATCCATCAAAAAAGTAGTAAACGACAAAGGGGAGCAAATTTAGCGACGAAATAAAAATACATAGATACAACTAACCTGTCGCAGAGAACTTCGTGCTCACGAGTCCAGCACATCCACTGTTTATGCATGGTCTTGTACCTTTTAGTGGTACATGCGTCGACAGTGCATGCTTAAATCTGCAAGGATCATTCAAGATGTCTCCGGTGATGCTTACGGTTCTTAATAGCGTCTCACGAGGATTGCAACCGTGCGTGCAGGTCGACAACTCTCTGACACTTGGAGTGTTGATGAAAAGTTTGCCATCAAGGTAAGAAACATTGGCCTCACAATCCACCAAGTGTACGTTTCCCGTCGATTTTACGACCTCGTGGTAATTAATCAAGAGACTCGGTAGAGTCTCGCGCCAAGTACACATACCTTATTCATAACTGACATAGTTAGACACTACGCGGGGTGATATAGGTTGGCGCGCCTTATAAAGGAATACTACAGCAGCGCCACGGCAGAGGTGGTGAACCGGAGCGGCTCGACTCGCATCGATAGATCGATGTGAGCTGTCAACCTCACAAAACTGACATAGCTGTTTAACAATTAATGAAACGCATTAGAAATGTCTACCGAACATACTAGAATGATACACGTTGATAGTGTAGTGGAAAACACGACTGATGTTTTTATTTGTGTCAGAGAAATGATATGGTGGATTAAACAGGATAGGATGATCTTCGTCGATGACAGAGTAAACACGTGTGTTCTGTCCGAAAATGAAAAGCGCATATCAGTCATTATGAATGTCATTATAGAATGTCATGATAATGAGTTGTTCTATTTGTTGAAAAACAAGATTCTCCGTGGTTTGGTTATTATCTCTCGAGGTAGAGGTAGACCTGTGAGGGCTGATCTCCGGTCGATTTGATTGATATATTGATAGTGACGAAGTCCTAGGCAAATACGTGCAGATCAGCAGACTTTAATCATATCTCATTTTTATATGAAAACGAACCAAAATTTAGAATATAATGAAATTGTTATCACCACAAATTTAGTGAATGTCTAATCATTGTCAGCTGTGATCAGTGATGGGTCTCCATTATACACTAATCACCGGCTTTGAACGTCACGACAGACTAGTTCAAAGTATTTGAAACTGGCAATCGAGACCCATTCATAATGCAACCACCCTCATCATCCCTCTCATCGAAAACTGGTGTCGAGTCAGATCATCTGTTATGAGTTGTTGTCGCAACCATTCACCAGTTGCACGCTTCAGAAAATACTTCAAATTGACATCGCATCTGTCTTTGCTCCAAAAATTGGCAGCCATTAGTAGTCATAATAGGTGATATCGCATTGTTATCACTAAATAGTTTAAATGTTACCAATTTGTCACTGTCTGCTTTGATGCACCTATAAGAATTAGGTAATTCAGTTAGTGGGTAATTCAGTTTATTTCTAATCTGCATGTTACCAAATTGTTATGACAATCCGATCCAACTATGTATTTCGACTAATTAATTAAGTTAGTAAGTAAGTCAGTTGATTTCTAGTCTGCATTTTACCAATCAGTCACTGTCTGCTTTGACGCACCTATAAAAATTGAGGAATTCAGTTAGTGAGTAATTCAGTTGATTTCTAATCTGCATGTTACCAAATTGTTATGACAATCCGATCCAACTATGTATTCCGACTGATAAATTAAGTTAGTAAGTGAGTCAGTTGATTTTTAGTCTGCATTTTACGAATCAGTCACTGTCTGCTTTGACGCACCTATGAAAATTAGGGTATTCAGTTAGTGAGTAAGTCAGTTGATTCCTAGTCCGCACGCACACTTTGTTACTATTGCCTGTTCGTATATACCTATTAACATTACTCAATTGAGTTATTAAGTCTGTTTGTCAGAGTAGTTTTAGTTGTAGTCATGCCATGTTCTGTCTAGTGTTAGTTTAAAGATCGATTTGATATTGTCATCATATTGAATGTGGATACCGCAATCACAGTATTAACAGCCAAAAGTTGATAATAAATGACATTGATCTGACCTACGTGTCTGTATATTTTGCATCAGCATTCGTTTTGTAATTTATTCTGAAAAGTTTTCGGTTTAGCCCAGTCATGATATTTTACAATGATGGTTTACTACAGAAGTTCCTCACCCGCGTGATCAGATAAGTATCTCGACTGCAACATATGTCCTCCTTTACTCTAAAAACTGTGGAGTCGCATCTTGTCCTCACAAACTATGAGTTATCGTTACCATCATTGACCAGTGACATCCTTCGCTGACAATAATTTTCCAACCGCACCTGATATCCATAATTTGAAAATCAGCCGACACTTTGCTGCTTCACTAGATCGTATTGAACTCAGTCGATCGGGCGCTCATGTTGATTAATGTGAGAGTTTGCTGCCATTCATATGTCAGCGTCGAAATTTCTTTGGCAGTGTCATCCCACCCACTCTGAAATTTTTAGAGCCACCTACCCATCATACGTTGTGACATATTGCTCGATCTGAGAGCGCCAGAAAATTAGCCATCATCAATGAATTTCCATATGCATGACAGACCGTTCACTTTGACGAGGTATTGTACGATGGAGGTGCGTCGCAGAAGACTACCCTCTGGTCTGTGATGGCTGATAGAGCTGACTACGCTACCTCTAGAGATAATAACCAAACCACGAAGAATCTTGTTTTTCAACAAATAGAACAACTCATTATCATGACATTCTATAATGACATTCATAATGACTAATATGCGCTTTTCATTTTCGGACAGAAAACACGTGTTTACTCTGTCATCGACGGAGATCATCCTATCCTATTTAATTCACCATTTCATTCCTCTGACACAAATAAAAACATCAGTCGTGTTTTCCACTACACTATCGACGTATATCATTTTATTATGGTCGGTAGACACTTCTAATGCGTCTCGTTAATAGTTAAATGCGTCTCGTTTATTGTCGTTTTCTTACAACAATCATTTCGATTGCATCAATGGCACGTGTTTACTCTGTCATCGACGAAGATCATCCAATCCTGTTTAATCCACCATATCATTTCTCTGACACAAATAAAAACATCGGTCGTGTTTTCCACTACACTATCAACGTGTATCATTTTAGTATGTTCGGTAGACATTTCTAATGCGTTTCATTAATTGTTAAACAGCTATGTCAGTTTTGTGAGGTTGACAGCTCACATCGATCTATCGATGCGAGTCGAGCCGCTCCGGTTCACCACCTCTGCCGTGGCGCTGCTGTAGTATTCCTTTATAAGGCGCGCCAACCTATATCACCCCGCGTAGTGTCTAACTATGTCAGTTATGATGAAGGTATGTGTACATTCAAAGTAACGGGCGGACTACCGAGTATCTTTACTGCTAGGGGAGCGAGAAAGCGCTGTAGGACCAACTGTTTCATCAAGTATCTCCGAAATCATAAGCGTTTCGGGAAATTTGGATGCACTTTAGCGATGTAAATCACTGGAGCGGGTTCATTAAAGCGTAATTTCAATAACATCAGTGGTCGGAGAGCTGAGGTATGATAATCTCTGATCACCGGTAGGCCCGTTTCACGATTAAGCACCGCCGTTGTCGTCGTCGTACGCTAGCTATATGTCATCTGGAAACCAAAACCATTCCGACATAAATTGTGTAGAAGGAAAGCCGCGGTGTGGTTATTGCCGTGGCTCGCGCGATATTTCTGTCAAGTAGGAAAAAGGTCATAGTTCCCGTCCGCCTAGCAGGTCGCGTCAGTGTAGCCTGTCTCATTTCTTACCGAGTTCGCCACCGCCTAGCGATTTCTTTCCATTGTGCGCTAGAAAAGCGGTGCTCTCATTGGCTACCGTTCGCCGCCCTGGCTGCGTGAGGAATTTAAAAATGTCCGTCGTCCGCTGCCGTCTGTTGATAAGTCTAACATGGCAGAGGCACCATAAAAGTGGCGGGCTTGTCATTGCTGGAATGTGGGTTGTATAACACATGTCCTTTTGACAGCCCTCTCAGTTTCGTGAATGAACACAAATAATCGTAGATAAAACTCTACCAGCGCAACACGTGTTTCTACCCTATCGATAATAACGACGTCAGGTGTTCACTCGCCAGCTCGCTGACTACTTGTAAGGTGACAAGGAGAAAGCTCGTCGAATCAGCGGTAATCGTTACCGGCAGTGATAGAGTAATGGAGTTTTTAATATATCACAATATAGGTGTATTCAATAATGGTAGGCAGGGTGTTCAAATTTGTTGAATCCACGAAGCAATCACATGAGTAACAAGCAGCATGGGTGTGAGTCAATCATAAACTTTGCATTTCCAACGTACTTACTGTATCGAATTGAAATAACTAACATCTGTCCCTGTTCCACAAGTATACCGATATCAAAGAATGCAGCGGTTTCTGTTCCAATACCACAAACCAAAGGATCGTACTCCCATAGATGAATAAATGTCAACAAATTCTCTGGATCCGCCTGTGTTAATTCATGAAGAAACTCAGTCCTTCTCCCAGTATATCACGAACGGAAAGCTCCTCTCTGATCCCTACTCACCGACAAAAGTTCCGAATGACTGGAATAGCGGGAGAGTTTTTGAAAAGAAGAAAGTCTACGAAGTGTAGCCAAATCATATCCTGGTCACCTATCAAGCAATTATTTGTGAGCCAACTACAATCCATGCCTCTTTTTCATACAAAGTATACCGATTCATAGACACTAACATTATCCTTTTTCTTTTAAGCATAATCACATTGACGGAAGTATCAGTTCTAGTTCCAATGCCACAAACCAGAAGTTCCTGCTCCCTCAAAAAAATAAGCAGCAGTTAAAGTGCTCAGCATTTCCTTTTATGTTTCCTGAGGAAATTCAATTTTCTTCCCAGCACAATATAAACCAAGAGCTCCTCTCCAATCCTATTCATCAATGAGAGCTACGGCCGAATCCAATGTGAGAATTTTTTGAATGAAAGTCTCTCTTCGTTACATTTTATTATTAACTGCAGTCAAACTGCATCCTGGCCACCTGCTTAACAGTTGTTCATAAGTCAACTATAATCCTTCTTTTTATTTCAGACCTACTGAACCGATTCATTATAACTAACACTCCTTTCACGCACAAGCATATCGATAATGAAAGAAGTATCATTTTCTGTTTTAATATCACAAACCAAGCAATCTGATGCCAAAGGATTCGACCCTTGCCTCCATCTTACTAGAAAGGAAAAGGAACCGATCTTTCTCCTAGTATGTTGTTGAATACTGATAAGCTGTAGCTTCGAACCTAAGATCCATTTCGTCAAACTAATGATCCTGAGGATACTCTGCATCTGGTGACTTGTGATAAAACCGCACAAATATATCTTGTGAACTGAAAAACCGTGGACTTCAAATCGCAATTTAGCAGCTACCGAGCTTTCTCATTCCAATAGAACACATCGTCCGAGGCATATGAAACCGACCTGCGAAGTAATTAATCGTTGGATTGCAAACGCGCAGTCCTATACCGAAATCTTTCGATATCTGCTAAACTAAATCGTAATGGTAACAAAATTTTTCTAACCCGTCTCACATTTTACAACAATAGTATACTAAAGAAAGCATAATCAATACTACAATATTCTCTAACAACATGCAAAAAGTTATGAAATCCCCCCAAAAGGCACCTACGGTGCAAAAAAGTTCGCCAAGTACATTAAATCTTCAAAAAATTCATTGTTCATAAAAAAAAAAGGATAAAAATCAATTATTGTGCCAAGTACGTGTAACTTTGCATCATATAAGGATATACAATTGGAAAGTGAATCAATGAGAATCAATTCAAAGAATCAAAAAGAATCAAAAAAATAAATTAAATGAAATATAGAAAAAACCATTAAAAAAAAAAATTGGAGGTAGTGGGAGGTAATAGAAAAAAAATTAAACAAATATATCAATCAAATTGAAAAAAAAAAAAAAAAAATTGGAGGTAGTGGGAGGTAATAGAAAAAAAATCAAACAAATATATCAAATTAAAAAAAAAAAAAAAAAAAAAAAAATTGGAGGTAGTGGGACTTGGCGTGCTTTTTCGGAAAAAGGATTCAGAATTCTTGTACGGCAATATAACATTAGCTTGCCAAGAACCACGTACTCCAATTTTTTTTTTTTTTTCAAATTTAATTTGATATATTTGTTTGATTTTTTTTCTTTTACCTCCCACTACCTCCAATTTTTTTTTTTTTCTCCAATTTAATTGATATATTTGTTTGATTTTTTTTCTATTACCTCTTACTACCTTCAATTTTTTTTTTTTAATGGTTTTTTCTATATTTCATTTAATTTATTTTTTTGATTCTTTTTGATTCTTTGAATTGATTCTCATTGATTCACTTTCCAATTGTATATCCTTACATGATTAATATGTCTGCTCTAATTCGGTAGGAGTGGGCACGCAAACTATTGTTCAAGATGTCTATCTTCAAGTGAAAGAACTGATTTTCCGCAACCAAGCGGCTGATGACATCCTTGACGTGTGGTCTGTCGCAGGCAGCCACAAGAAAAATATGTAAGAGACTGTCAAACGCACAAGTTTTCGTGAAAGAGTACTGTCCCTTGCCGAATTTAGAAGCCTGTTGGGAACAAAGACTTAGAAAACACAATGCATTGGAGTGAAAAAAGTGATGTGAATTTAGTGTTGAACTAATAGGTAAGTTTCAATTTACGTTGCGAGTCCATAAATACGAGAATGACCTGTGACGATCGAGAATGAAATACATTGACCGGATTGAAAGTAATGCGACTCTACGAGATGGAATTAGATATTAGAACATTTTCACTAGAACAGATTCATTACGTCATACTTCAAAATTTTTGAAACGCGTTGATCGTTACCTGGAGTCTTAAACTATTCCCATTCTTCATAATAGGGATTTTAGAAAGCTTGTCCGTAGACATCGCGTCAAATGTGAGATGGTTTTTTTCTAGATATCGATTTTTCGGTTTCGTAGCTGCCGAACTTAAACCACGCCAGTTTTCCGTTTCCTGTGATGAAACGATTCCAGGTACATATTCAGCATTGTCAATGGTGGCATCTAACACAATCGCTGATGAACAGTCATCCCCAAATCGCTCAGCAACATCGTCACAGGCCGCAGCTTCAGGTGTAGAAATCGGGCAAGATTGTTTCTTTATACATTTATCCACGTGAACGTTCACAAGCGCTTCAACCTCAACTGAAGGGTGCAAGGAATCAGGAACCGGAGAAACGACTTGGGCGTCGATGATTTTTGTGTGGCCACTGATATGGTTGAGGTGTTTTTGGACGAAGAAGTCTGCCCTCATAGGATTAGGATCCTTCTTTAATAGATGCGTCTTGATGATGTTGAATTCGCTTTCCACTGAAGAACTTGAAGCAGGTACTCTTCCATAATTGAATCTATCACGGCAAACGCTCGACCATAATAGAAACCACCTGACATTAATGAGGAGTCGATCTGCTAAATCAGGTAAGTAGTAAGCATTTTCGTGGCTCCTCTCTTCTTTTTCTATAATTTTTTCAACACCCGGGTTAATTTCGTTCGCCCATGCTGACCAAAAATTTGACGGAACATTCTCGCCGAAGATGCTTTCTAATTCTGGATGTGAAATAGTGGACGTATCATCCCAGTCATCACTGAACCCAGGAATCTGTAGGCTTGTATTAATCAGACTCTTCAAGAAATGTTTGCACCTTTCGCATTGCGTTTCGCCCTCACCAGGTAAGAGGCCATCGGTTTCGGACCGTGCAACAATAAAAATGGCTTCAAGAATATTTCTTGCAGAGTGCACTTCTCTAGATAATATTAATTGCCCCAACACAGCTAACCAGAATATTTTTACACGTTTTGCAGTGTTCTTCAAAAAAACAGCATACATCTTTAGAAAATGCGCTACGTCAATCCTGATGTAGCACGATGGCAGCTCTGAACCATGGCAGACATTTGCATAGTCTTCGATGGTTTAGTAGCCGGTGAAAGCTCTAACCGCCGCTCCCAAAAGTGCTTTTGAAGAGTCGCACACGACTTCTTTTGGGTATAATGCAGCTTGAGTAACCCATTCGGTGAACCAGAACGTAATTGCGATCGTGGTCTGACTCTCGCTTAACATTTGTGACACCGAAAACTGTCCTGATCGGGAATGCATGATGGCATGGTAAAGAAATATATGATGGCTTTTTGACCTGTCACAACTTTCCAATTTTTTTACTATACCACCAGTCGCATCTATGCTAATTGAAGCTGGTTCCCGTTTAGCATGGGCCCTGTATACATGCAATTGGTGGCCTGTCCAGTAATGGACAAAGAACGGACTAAAACCAATGCCATGGATCGAGTTTTGCATTACTTCCAATTTCATTATCTCTAGGGCATGGATGGGATTTTGGTGTAAAAATTGCGACGACAAATGCTCGAATTTTGCGTTTCTTGAAGCACTTTTTTTGTAGAAGTGTGGGGGCTCGGGATCCCCAAGTACCATCATTTGGTCAGCTTCTTCAGCACGATATACCACCGTTGATTTGGCACATAGTTCTTCGTCGACAGCCTTCCGAATAGGTGCACGCAGATAACGCTTTCCACATTTGCCGGTGCCTTTCCTTACAACACATTCGATACGGGTACTGTCGTCGGTGGTATCAGCAGAGTTGTCAATGCGACATGTGATGGTGCCTCCACAATTGCATGTAGCTGAGGATATAAAAATTGTAATTACGCTACTCTGAATATTAATGACCAACCGAAGAACTTTCATGTGTCGTTCTTCAGAGAAAAAACGTCACGGTAATATGCATTAGAAAAAAGGTGAGATGAACACAGCCCATGTTATGCACACCAAGCTAACAGTTTATCAAATTAAATCAGTGAAAGCAATAAATTCAGAAGATGTTCAAAAAAGAAAACGGGACGATGAGAAATGTAACAACAACAAACTTCATTCGAATGATTATAAAATGTGGTAGCACGATATGAGAAAAAATTTTGTGAAATAAAAAAAGATTTTGAAAGAACTATGATGTCGTGATAATTTTTAATTTTCACTTATTCAATTATCCGACTATTCAGTGATTCATAATCACTCATTACCTTCATGAGGAAACTCCTTGCCCTGGGCTAACAAAAATCCTCACAGAGTACTCTAAATGATTTTGTATAGCCAAATGGGTAATTCTAGGGAACACCGAACAAGGATTGTATTAATATTTTTAAAGCCGATTGAAACTTTTTTTTCACTTGGATATAGGAATACAAAAGTTGACACGTACTCCGGCCTTGATCCCAATTTTTCCTCTTTCTTTTGAGTATAATTTCTGGATGGAATAATATTCTAGTAAGTATTTTTCAAACTTGTAATCAAACTGATCCATCGTTTCTGACACTTTTTTTAATCTTCAGACGGCCAGCATTAAAAAATCTGGTAATTGTTGTAGAAAGTAACCAAATGCCATATCTATATTAGGGCAGGTCAAAAAAATATTTTTGTTTTTCACATCCCATCCTGAAATATGGGTTGCTAGACACCTCTAGAAAGTTCTCATTAAAGATGAGCTCTTAATCTCAATAGGAAGGTCCTCCGCATCGCCCTTTTCGATTCCCATAAGAATAACACAGGAAAAATTATTTCAAACTCCGAAATTTTTATAGCTCAATAACCGATCAGCGCACCGTGAAAATTCTTATGTATTCTTGCAGGAAATAAAACGATCTGCAAAAAAGGTTTCTTATGATTTTTCGCTAAATCCACTGGTTCGAAAGTTGAATTTGAGATCAAGGTTCAATTTTTTTGTTAGTTTTCCGGGCGTCTATTTCTTTGTGAATAGTCTTATTTATTCTCCTTGGGTTTTGAATCATAGATACTCCTCAAAATCTAATTCCGAGGCAAATCGTGCGCAGTATGGTGAAGGGATAATTTGTAAGTGAAGAAATATATTGCAAATTCCAATCGTTAACAAACTATACCTGTAATCATTCGAACAAATATCTACACAGGTCCGCTTTTTTGACATGTCAACCGAAGTAAGACTGAGGTCCGCTCATAACTTTCAAGGTTTATTTTTACGAATGCAAAAGACGTATCAATATTTTCACTAGATCTGTTCTTACAAAGGGTAAAATCGAATTTTGATGGATTCACTCCCTAGATTGGTTCGAAATAATATAGAAAAAATGCCAAATTTTTTCAAATTTTTTACTCTATATCTGCCCACCCCCACAAGGCCCTACTTTTCCTCACAAGGAAAGCATTGGTTTTTCGTGGTTTTTGCACTTTTTTTTACCGTTGGCCGAATTATCAGCTAAAAAATCTGTAACATTACGTATATGTTGGCAGTGATAATACCTTCCAGTCGAATTTTTTCAAACTTCTTTTAGAAAACATTTTGGGCTTTGATCACCCCTTTTTTATCTGCACGTTGCGAAAAACCACTGTAGAAAGAAGAAACTGTTGTAAAACATTTATCAACAAAGTCATAGGTTTCAGGACACATTATGTTATTGTGTGCCTCTTAACTAGAAACACGTGATTGGATTTCATATGGCGTGTGTAATAACTCAACCAATCTCAACTTTGATGCTTAGCTCTCCAAATGACGATCTTCAAAATTTTTCTGTTTTCAGTATTTCTCGCAACATGCAGACGAAAAAAGGGTGATCGAAGCCGAAAATTTTCTCCGAAAAATTTGAAAAAAATCCGACTGAAAGGTATCGCAGGAGGCACCCTGCCTTTACATATACGTGAAGTTACAGATTTTTCAGCTGATAATTAAGATAACGGCGAAAAGAAGTTCAAAAACCACGAAAATCATGACTTTTCTTATGAGAATAAGTAAGGCCTTGTGGGGTGGGGTATAAAGGGAAAAAATTTGAGAAAATTTGGCATTTTTTCTATATTATTTTGAACCAATCTAGGCGGTGAGACCATCGAAATTCGATTTTCCTTTTTTTAAGGACAGCTCTACTTTTCACCCTTGTTCCACATGAAAAAGTTTTATAGATTTAATACCTATCATTATTTCAAAAAATTTCAGCTGGTGCCTCCTGCAATTGCGAAACTCTGTGAGACTCGACGATTGAGGAATTACGACCGCGTATCGGTGTCCATCCTTTGCGAATATATTTTACAATGAGGTCTTATACAGACATATATATGTCGGCGCATAGTATATTGGATCTGGATCTCTGGCGACTGTCAGTCGCCAAAGATGGCATTTAGTCTAAGTTTACGTTAAGGCATATTTGTAAGTGTTTATGTTTAGTAATAAGAGCCTTAGACGTATGGTCGACTCGAGTGGCGTCGAAGGGGATGCGAGATGAAGGTCCTTTTTTTTTGTGTGGTTCTCCATCGAACGTAGCCACAGCCCTGGCAATGCTGATTTTTGAGGGCAGTCTCATTTTGGGAATGAGAGCTGCAGCATCGTAGCATTTTTAGAGATCACGGTAAAGAAATTAAAGACGGGCTCGTGTATTCTCTAACGTGTCTCCCTTTGGCGTAATTCGAGCCGTATTGTTAAATTCGTTAGAGATTTTCGTTATTCTGATAATTAAGACTATTTGTTAAGTTGAACTTTGTTTAGTTTATTAGGCTGTAAGAGCAACCTTTTAAATATGAATCCGCCCGCCCCCGATAAGATACGGGCTCGTTCTCCGACATATACATACCGTTCATCGTTCCACTTAATCCATCCACTGTCATTTTGGAATTAGGGAACTGAAATGCACACTTAATTTTGGATGTTTTTCACACCTCGTTTGTGATCCACGATTGCCATAGACCGGGTTTAAGTATGGTATACCACCGGCTGTATTGTCTATTCCGGGTAATATCACGCCTTTTATAATTTCGCCGTTCTAGCAGTTCATCAAAATCACTTTTGTTAACGAAAATTTGAAATAGTATGCTCTCTGTTTCCAGACTTGAGTCATTTTCGACGCTTTCAACACTTTCGTTTTGTGCACCGTTGTAATTATCAAGCGGGGGTGAGTGGCGATGAGGGTGTAGGAGACCACACGAGCTGCCGAATGTTCGATCGGCAAAGCATCGAGTACAGTGTCCTACCGGTGATTTTATTCTGCACTTCACTGGCAATTACTTCCCATATCGGGTCTAATTTGGAAACGAGCGTTCCATTCGGCCGCATAATTTTTGTCCTATTTTTTTTGACCGCGCTAATAAGATCTGCGCGATCGACTTTGGGAGGTTTTCTTTTTCCTCTTAACGGTGCCATGATTCAAATACAACTAACGTGGACGAAGAATCAAGCAAAACTGAGCAAATTTTGCTGCAGTTCTGTTCTATAACGAAAAAGGATCAAAGATTCCGAGAATGAAAAAACACTAATGGACATATTCAAAGCAAGACCGCTGAGTATGTTACATACATTGTAACGTGGCCGCTACAGCGCACTCCAAACCCAGAAAATAGGCCAAGAGCCAGTGCATGAAAAGTGGGTTCATAATGCAATCTTTAACAGAATTGATTTTTTTTCGAAAATGTCGGGGGGTGTCCCTTAAACCTAAATCTCAGTTGGCGGGACCCGGGGGGTTGAGCTTCAGCCGCCGTTTTGGAAGACACATTTTACCAAATATTTCCTAAACCGTGTGTCGTAGGACAAAAATGGTGAGGATTATTTTCGTTGATAATAAAATCTTACACAACTTTTATCCGAAACTTTTTTCCGTATAGTGCAAAGGTTTTGATTTATAGCGCGCCAAACTCTTCACAAAATGGTTATCGCGAGGTAAGTATACTATTAGGGCGATTTTTTTTGTGGACTATTTTTATTTTTTCAGTCCCCACCTGAAATTTAGTTTCATATGTCGAACAAGGAATGCCCTAAAAATGTCAGCCCTTTAAATTGATTCTTACCACTTTCCAGGAGCATGGAAAGATTTCCCATTTAAAATACACGTAAATTAAAAGGTTTTTTTTTTCAAAATTCTATAACTCCGCGGCATTTTATGATATCATATTGGTCTTGATCGAAATTCATGCAGAATCGAACGATGTTCAAAAGTGTACAGAACGGCATAAGTGCAATTCACGCTAGTGAGATGTCACGGGTCATTAAAGTTGATTTTTACCAAAAATTCTCGTTTTTTCGCTGTTATTCCTGAAATGATCAACTTGACCGAGAAAATGTAATAGAAAACTCTGTTGAAAATGCTATTTTCTACAAAAAAGGTCCTCTACACATGAATGCTCCGATCAATATTTCTCGAGATATTGAACTTCAACTTACTTGTGATTTTAAATTTGTATGGTCTATTAAAACGAACGTCGTCTACGCGTTGTTTTGAGCAATCAAAGAGCATTGAAATCGGCACTAGGGCGTTTAATTAGCCTTTAATAAGCCCTTGATTTCTACGAAGTAAAATTTCAGATTTTCACGTTACTTACCTGGTTTTAGCTGCGGCGATGCTGGCTTGATATCAAACTGGCACCGCCACGCGTTTTTTTCGAGAAATCAAAGAGCATTTAAATCGGCGGTAGGGCATTTAATTAGCCTTTAATTAGCCCTTAATTCCTACGGAGTCAAATTTTGAAATTTGATGTTATTTCCCCAGTGTCAGCTATGGCGGTGCTGGCTTGATATCAAACTAGCACCGCCACGCGTTTTTTTCGAGAAATCGAAGAGCATTCAAATCGGCACTAAAGCATTTAATTAGCCTTTAATTAGCCCTTAATTCCTACGAAGTCAAATTTTCAAATTACATGTTACTTCCCCAGTTTCAGCTATGGCGGTGCTGGCTTGATATCAAACTAGCACCGCCACGCGTTTTTTCGAGAAATCGAAGAGCATTTAAACCGGCCCCAGGGCATTTAATCAGCCCTTAATTGGCCCGTAAATATGCTATTCAGGTAATATTCATCCGTTTGTATCGTGGTTCCAGCTTGACATAGGTGAAAAAATGCCTCTCCCAACTACGCCACGTCGTCACACTCACAAACAGACGGCTTGTCAACTCCTAATCCTTTAGGGAAAAAAAGCGAGCTCGCGAACATATATGGTGGAGAAAATCATGGCCCGTTCGGCATCTGGATTAAAAGAAAGGTCGACAATGGTAAATTTCTGAACGAATATTTTGTCCGCAGTATACTATACAAATCATACAGATCGATCTCCCGTATCAAGAATAAGAATAAGTTCAAAGTCGAAGTAATCTTTGGCAAAAGAGAAGAAGCAAATCGCCTCCTGATTGACAAATCCCTGTCGCCTAATAACCTTGAGGCCTACCTACTAGGTTTCAGAAAAGTTCGAAAGGGCATCGTTAAAATCATTCCAACTGAGATAGCAAATGACGTTATCATTTCGGGTATCGAGTCTAGTGTAGTGAAATTTCAATTTTTAGAGTGAAAACAAATGTAGTCCCGGATGTTAGAAACCCCATGCAGTGCTACAACTGCTTTAAATTTGGGCATACCAGCAAAACATGCAGAAGCAAAACGATCTGCATCATGTGTGTGGATATAGAACACCTAAACGTACAATGTGAATCAGTGACTCCTCGTTGTACCAATTGTAAAGAAGCTCATAAAAGGAACGACTACAACTGCCCTATATACCGAAAATACAGAGAGATTAATGTTATGATGGCATATGACAACATTTCTTTTTTTGAAGCTAAAAAGATTGTTTTTAGTGATATTGCCTCTGGACCAAGAAGAACTAAGCAACAGTTTCCGGTCCTCCAAAAAAAAAGATGCCATATCCTATGCTCAGGCTACCCAAAATACCACATCACAGTCCGAAAACGTCAATCACAATAGGAAAGAATCTCAAGCGGAAAATAACTTGAAAGCTTATCCATTAAGATCCCTTGAAAATCCCAATGTTTCAAGGAAAGATGACGGTCATGAAAACGCTACCTCTGAGGCAGTGGTCAGTCTGGAGCCTAGTACTTCAGCTGAGTCCGAAGCGGACTCGGATGCTCTGGATACATCAACCCTTCCCAGGCAAGAGGATGAAGAGAACTCTCGTCAAACAGTTCCGTCTCAAAAGAAGAATCAACGTTTAACCTCAGTAACAGACAAACTGAATGAAAGGCTCTCTAAACCTGGTGTTCATAACTCCAGACTTAGCTCCCAAACTCCCAAATCTAGTGGAAAAAAGACTAAAGTATTAAAAGTCTCTAGCGTAGCACAGTACAAATTATAGTAACCCTCTATAAATCTATATATAGAGCAAATCTTTGGAATTAAATTCCTACCCTACACCTTTTCCACATTTTTTTTTTCTCTTCTTTCTCTTTCTTTCTTTCTATTCTCTTAATTTGATACATTATGAACCCATTAAAAATTGTACAGTGGAACTGTCGTAGCATTAGCAACAAATTGAACTTGCCTAACCTGGCTGGGGAATTTGATGTCATAGTGATTTCAGAATCTTGGCTCAAACCTCATCAAAAATATAAAATTAATGGCTTTTTTGCCTACAGGTTTGATCGTTCCGCAGATAAAGAACATGGTGGCATCCTAATTCTTGTTAAAAATAACTTAATCTCACATCGGGTCGACTTTGACTTCGTAATAGATAGTATTGAACTTGGAGCCGTAGTAATAAAGACAAATTCCGGCGGACTATTAATTGCGACTTGCTATAGATCACCGGTTGCAAACAACAATCTCACTGCAAAAGAAGTTGTAAATCTGTCAAATCAAGTAAGCAGATCCGAAAAATTCCTACTAATTGCTGACTTCAACTCCCATCATGTCTTTTAGGGTAGTCAATACAGCTGCACAAATGGTAGAACCCTAGTAGACAACTTAGACTTGGACCAATTTTTTCTCCTAAATACTGGAGAACCTACTCGTTTCTATTTTCATAATAATGAATTAAAATACTCTAATATCGATCTATCCTTTTGCTCTATGAATTTAGCAATGATAACTAATTGGAAAACTGGAAATGATCCTTGGGGTAGTGACCACTTCCCCATTGTTTTAGAAATTAATGTTACTCCTTCCAACATTGTCAGAAGGAATTTCAGGTTTAACTTTGAAAATTTTCAATGGAGTACATTCGTTGGATTTCTAATAGCCTCCCTACATCTCTTTAATAGTATCGATTTTTTGAATTGGCTCCCTTGTGGAAGATACCAATATTTGCTGCAAATTTTGACTTATAACATTGAAAACTCAATGGGTAATAGTAAAAAAGACAAAAAACGTCCGTCTTACAATTTAGACAAACCTAACACCATTAATCTACCTGATAAGACCAAAGTTAAAAATAAAGTCAAGAACAATGTGTAGTGGAACGAAGAATGCAGTCGACTGGTGCGTATCAGAATGGTTACTTTTAAAGCTTTAAAGTACAGATGCACCCCTGAAAACTTTATAAACTATAAACGAATTGCAGCCCAAACCACCCACAATCTAAGAAATTTCGAAAGAGAATCGTTCCCAAGGTTTTGCCAGTCTATAAGCAAATCCACTCCCCTATCTTTGATTTGGAAAAAAATTAAACTGTTAAAAAATGGACTAAATAGATCTAACTTGCTATCTGAGGGCAACCAGAAATTTTTGTCAAATGCAGAATCGGTCTTTAACGAGCTCTGTGCTCCTCCTAGTTGGGTCTTTGACGACTTCAGTATCAACGACTACGTTTGGCATAAAGACAACGATAACGAATTTTTAATAAATCCTATATCATATGAAGGAATTAAATTTGTTATAGAGTCTGCCAAAAACAAGTCTGCTCCAGGGTTGGATAAAATTAATTATGAGATTATTAAAGCTTTCCCAGAAGGCCTCGTTCGAGTGCTTCTTGATATATATAATGATTGCTTACAGGCTGGTGAGATTTCTGATGATTGAAACAAATACCTGGTCACTTTTATCCCGAAGGGCGATAATAATAGCAAAGCTAGACCTATTGCCCTAGCGTCCTGTATTCTGAAAATCTTCGAAAAAATCATTAATAATCGACTCATGTGGTACTGCGAAAAGAAAGCGTGCCTCTCTCTCTCCCAGTTTGGCTTCAGAAAAAGCAAATCTTGTATAGACAACTTAAATATTTTGACCAACTATCTACATTGTGCTTTTTTCAAAGGAGACAATGTCGTTGCCCTTTTTCTGGATATTCAGGGCGCTTATAATAATGTTATTCCAAGTCTTCTGCTACGAGACCTGGCAAAGCTAAATATTCCGGTCGAATATATAAGATTCTTCCGAAAACTATTACGGAAACGTATTTTTCGGAACGCGGTGTGAGAAGTTCGACTTCTCATGCATGAAGAGCGTTCGAGAAACACCCGATTCGCGCACTCTTACTGAGCGTGCGTAAAGCAATTTGCTTCTCGCACGCTGTGCGTAAAGCATTTTGCTTCTCGCACGCTGTGTGTAAATATACTTATAGACTCAAAAGTCATGAGTTGTTTCCCAACAATTACGCTTGACGGTGGTCAGACGGCTGGGCCAATGTATCAAACAACCTAACCTAACCTAACCTAACCTAACCTAACCTAACCTAACACTATCTTTGGGTCGAACTTCTCACGACTCGTTTCAAAAAATAGTATACGATACAAGTGCGCGTACGTGATCCTCGCACTCGTCTTTTTGTCACCCTCGCTTCGCTCGGGCGACAAACTCGATTCGTGCGAGAATCACGTACTTCGCGCACTTGTATCGTAATCTACTATTAATTCCGACAAACTTGAATAATGCTGTAGACCAGGCAGTTGCAGTTGAAGGCTTACCGCAGGGTTCTTGTTTAAGCCCGCTTTTGTGGTCCATCTATACAAACTTTATTGAAGCCCGGTTAAGCAATAACGTCAAAATTCTACAATTTGCTGATGACATTGTCATTTTCTGTAGATCTAAAAGTGTAAATACAGCCATTCTGAAACTCGAAAAAGAGATCAACCACACTCCGCACAAAAATTAGCGGGCCACCCTGTTTTCGCTCCGAAAAACGTCCGATTTCGAACCCTCATAACTGCTTGAAAAGTTGAGGTACGGAGTCGCAAAAAAAAGCATTTTGAAGCTCAGAGCTTCACCTTTCAGATGCTTTTAGTCGATTTGGATTGCGCTTTATTGTTCACCAGTAACACCCTCCTGATTCAACTCATGACGAAAACGTAGAGCGAACTTTTGACTTTGAGAAGGTGCACGGTGCGTTTCAGTCAATGGATTTCGAATTTTCTGATGTCATTTTGAAGGTTGAAGTGTCCGCTTTCGAACGCATCTCCTCAATTTTCCGTACGATTTTTTTTTGCATGAGTGTTGCGACTCTGAAGCAATTGTTGTCCATAAATCTTCAATCGAATACCCTGCCCGACCCAGTTCACCTATCGAGGTTTTTCAAAGATAATTTTCAAGGTCAAAACATCGACTCTACGAAACTCTATCGCAGTACGTTCTCATCTGAATTATCGGAGCTCGGTTACCTTTCGAATGCACCCCTTCGCATCTTAGTATGGAAACTTGAACTTTGACCTCTTGTAGGTCGCATAAAAATGGCGGAATGAGTCGCCCGTGACACCAAGTTCAAGCTTGAAGTGTTCCCTGCAAAATCCGTACTGGTACCTTTTTTTTTTTTTTTTTCTTGCGTTATTTAACTCGGAACGCTAACAGCAGATTCAACCATTACCTCCGGCATCAGCATCACCCAAGGTATACCACGTTGAGGTTGCTTGGTAGGATTTACACCTCGTGTGTAAGTGTGCATGCATATCGGATTCGAAATTGCATCAACATGCACAACAGATGCCACGAAGGAATGAGGCAAAGAGGCGGCAATACACGATTTTAATCATCTACTGACACACACACACACACACACAGCCACGAACACAAACGCACACACACCTACCAGAGAGGGTTTGGAGTCAAGAATTGACGAACTACGGGGTCCTGATCTCTGGTACGCACACAATGCATGCACACTTACACACGAGATGTAAATCCTACCGAGCAACCTCCACGTGGTATACCTTGGGTGATGCTGATGCCGGAGGTAATGGTTGAATCTGCTGTTTGTGTTCTGAGTTAAATAACGCAAGAAAAAAAAAAAAGTTACCAGTACGGATTTTGCAGGAAACACTTCAAGCTTGAACTTGGTGTCACGGGCCACTTATTCCGCCATTTTTATGCGACCTACAAGAGGTCAAAGTTCAAGTTTCCATACTAAGATGCGAAGGGGTGCATTTGAAAGGTCACCGAGCTCCGATAATTCAAATGAAAACGCACTGCAATAGAGCTTCATGAAGTCGATGCTTTGACCTTGAAAATTATCTTCGAAAAACCTCGATAGGTGAACTGGGTCGGGCAGGGTATTCGATTGAAGATTTATGGACAACAATTGCTTCAGAGTCGCATCACTCATGCAAAAAATATCGTACGGAAAATTTAAGAAATGTGTTCGAAAGGAGACACTTCAACCTTCAAAATGACATCAGAAAAATCAAAATCCATTGACTGAAATGCACCGTGCACCTTCTCAAACTCAAAAGTTCGTTCCACGTTTTCGACATGAATTGAATCAGGAGGGCTCATTGTTGTAACTGGTGAACAATGAAGCGCAATCCAAATCGACTAAGAGCATCTGAAAGGTGAAGCTCCAAGCTTCAGAATGCTTCTTTCTGTGACTCCGTACCTCAACTTTTCAAGCAGTTATGAGGGTTCGAAATCGGACGTTTTTCGGAGCGAAAGCAGGGTGGCCCGCTAATTTTTGTGCGGAGTGTATATTTCAAGTGACACTGCCTTTCAGACCCCATGCCTGAAGTAATCTTGGAGTGTCCGTGGGTCGATGGCGATCTGATTTGAAAGTTGTTCATTTCATTTATTCACATGAATTGTGCAATGAGAAATTCTGTTTCTCGAATACCACCGCTCTTCGTGGGCGAGCTAACAGCGTTGGTTTTCAGATCCGAGTGATTGAAATATGTTTCAAGTGACACTCTTTCTTACAGTCCGTGCCTGGAGTAATGTTGTTGTGTCTATGAGTCGATGGCGATCCGAGTCAGACGTTATTGATGTTATGTAGCGACTTGCGTTGTGCAATGAAAAATTTCTTTCTTACATATTTTTGATACTTGTAAAGTGACCAGAGAGTTATCCCTGAATATGATTTGATTCTAAAAGGATCATAGTTAAAATCTATCGCTTTAGTTCGATATCATGAATTTTTTGTGGATTGTTGTTCTCGCATTCCAAGAATGCTCCGTACATGACTTTGTTCACGATGGTTGACCGACAGTTCATGGCTATCGTTCGGTTGCTTCTGTCAAGAGACTTGGTCGAACTTGGCACTCGAAATTCACTTATTAGGCTAGGAATACCCCGGGGGCGCACTCAAACGGTATGTAGAACTAGTTAAGCTGGCGAATTCTGCAGTACATTTGTGTTGTCAGGGTGGGATATAGGTGTTTGAGCTCGACATATTTCTCCTAGCCCTTTGAGGGTGTCCTTCGCGACCTCGATCGAAATCGGTTATTTGTTACAAATATCCCGATCAATAAATTGAGATGTATGTCGAGGATTAATGCCAAGAGATTTTTCGTTCTGGAGTTATAATTTTCGAAATAATTATGATTTTTCAAATTATTGATGATTGTTTGACGCCTGATCATATGCAACCCTGCATTACTTACCTGTAGTCACTAACGAAGTTGCCTGAAATTAGGCGCTCAAGAAATTTGTTGATTGCTCGATGCCTGATTATATGCAACCCTGCGATGCATAGCTGTTGTCACTAACAGTGTTGCCTGGAATGAGGCGCGGCGAAAAAACGAAGAACGTTATTCCAGTGAATTTTTCGAAACGTGTGTTCTTGCACTCTGCACGACGTTTTCAACCGTTTGAGGCACTGTCACGAATCGGGTGATTTTAGGTACTTCTAACGACGTTTACCTGTTTCGGGCATGGATACTCGTGTTATACTGCACTTTCAACGACTTTCAACTGTTTCAGGCATGAATACACGTGTTTCACAGCACTTTCAACGACTTTCAACTGTTTTGAACTTGAAAACACGTGTTTCACTCAACTTTGCACGACTTTCAACTGTTTCATGAATGAATACACGTGAAATTCCGCACTTTTAACGACTTTGAACTGTTTCAGGCATAAATACACGCGTCATACCGCACTTTGAACGACTAACAACTGTTTTGAACTTGAAAACACATATTTCACTTGACTTTTAGCGATGTTCAACTGTTTCAGGCATAGACACATGTGTCATACCGCACTTTTGATGACTTTCGTTTGTTTCAGGCATCGATACACGTGTTTGAACGCACTTTTAACGACTTTAGACTGTTTCAGGCATAAATACACGCCTCATACCGCACTTTTAACGACTTTTAACTGTTTTGACCTCTAAAACACATATTTCACTCAACTTTCAGCGATGCTCAACTGTTTCAGGCATGGATACACGTGTCATACCGCACTTTTGACGACTTTTAATTGTTTCAGGCATAGATGCACGTGTTTGAACGCACTTTTAACGACTTCAGACTGTTTCAGGCATAAATACACGCATCATACCGCACTTTTAACGACTTTCAACTGTTTTGAACTCGAAAACACATATTTCACTCAACTTTTGCGATGTTCAACTGTTTCAGGCATAGATACACGTGTTTCACCGCACTTCAAACGACTTTTAACTGTATCAGGCATGAATAAACGTATTTCACTGAACTTTTCACGATGTTCAACTGTTTAGGGCCTAAGTACATGTGTTATGCCGCATTTCTAACGACTTCCAACTGTTTTAAGCATGCATACAACTGTTATACCGCACTTTCAACGACTTTCAACTGTTTTAGGTATAGATACGAGTGTTTTCACGATGTTCAACTGTTTCAGGTATAGGTACTCGTGTTATACTGCACTTTCAACGACTTTTAACTGTTTCAGGCATGAATACACGTGTTCCACAGCACTTTCAACGACTTTCAACTGTTCCGAACTTACAGGTGTGATACCAGATTTTTATCGACTTTGAACTGTTTCAGACATAAATACACGTGTTTTACAGCGCTTTGAACGTTTTTTAACTGTTTCAGGCGGAGATACAGGTGTGATACCAGATTTGTATCGACTTGAAACTGTTTCAGACATAAATACACGTGTTTTACAGCACTTTGAACGTTTTTCAACCGTTTTAGGCATAGATACAAGTGTGATACTGCATTTTTATCGACTCCCAACTGTTTCAGGCATAAATACACGTGTTTTACAGCCCTTTGAACGTTTGTGAACTGTTTCAGGCATAGATACAAGTGTAATACTGCATTTTTATCGACTCTTAACTGTTTCAGGCATAAATACCCGTGTTCTACAGCCCTTTGAACGTTTGTGAACTGTTTCAGGCATAGATACAAGTGTGAAACTGCATTTGCATCGACTCTCAACTGTTTCAGGCATAAATACACGTGTTTTACAGCCCTTTAAACGTTTTTTAACTGTTTCAGGCATAGATACGAGTGTGATACCGCATTTTTATCGACTTTCAACTGTTTCGAACTCATAAACACGAATTTTACTCAACTTTGCACGATGTTCAACTGTTTCAGGAGAGAATACACGTGTTATTCCAAATTTTCAACGCTATTCAACTGTTTCAAACGTGAATACACGTGTTTCACAGCACTTCAAACGACTTCCAACTGTTTCAGGCGTAGATACACGTGTTATTTCGCACTTTCGACGTTATTCAACTGTTTCAGGCGTGAATACACGTGGTATTCCGCACTTTTAACGTTATTCAACTGTTTCAGGCGAGAATACACGTGTCATTCCGCACTTTTAACGCTATTCAACTGTTTCAAACGTGAATACACGTGTTTCACAGCACTTTGAACGACTTTCAACCGTTTCAGGCGTGGATACACGTGTTAAACCGCTATTTTGACGGTATTCAACTGTTTCAGGTGTAAATACACGTGTTATACCGCACTTTCAACGTTATTCAACATTTTCAGGCGTCAATACACGTGTGATACCGCATTTTCATCGACTTTCAACTGTTTTGAACTCGAAAATACGTATTTCACTCAATGTTGCACGATGTTTAACTGTTTCGGGCGTGAAGACACGGGTTATAACGCACTTTTCACAATGTTTGAATGTTTTAGTCGTGAATACACGTATTTCACAGCATTGTGAACGACTTTGAACTGTTTCAGGCATAGATTAACGTTTCAAACCGCACTTTTAACGTTATTCAATTGTTTCAGGCCTAAATACACTTGTGACAACGCACTTTTCACAATGTTCAACTGTTTCAGGCGTGAATACACGTATTATACCGCACTTTCAACGTTTTTCAACTGTTTCAGGCGTGGAAACACGTGTTATCCTGCACATTGAACGACTTTCAACTGTTTCAGGCGTGATTTTACGTGTTATACCGCATTTTTATTGACTTTCAACTGTTCTGAACTCAGAAATACGTATTTTACTGAATTTTGCACGATGTTTAATCGTTTCAGGCATGAATACACGTGTTATAGCGCATTTTTGACGGAATTCAACTGTTTCAAGCGTAAATACTCCCATTTTCCAGAACTTCGAACGTTTTTTAACTGTTTAAGGCATAGATTTACGTGTGATACCAGACTTTCCACGTTATTCAACTGTTTCAGGCGTGAATACACGTGTTCTACGGCATTTTAAACGTTATTCAACTGTTTCGGGCGTGAATACACGTGTTATACCGCATTTCTATCGACTTTCAACCGTTTTGAACTCGAAAATACGTATTTTACTGAATTTTGCACGATGTTTAACTGTTTCAGGCGTGAATACACGTGTTATTCCGCACTTTTGACGTAATTCGACTGTTTCAGGCGTGAAAAAACGTGTTATACCGCATTTTTAACGTTATCCAACGGTTTTAGGCGTAAATGAACGTGTTATACCGCATTTTTATCGACTTTCAACTGTTTTGAACTCGAAAATACGTATTTCACCGAATTTTGCACGATGTTCAACTGTTTCAGGCGTGAATACAGGTATCATTTAGCTATTTTGACGTTATTCCACTGTTTCAGGCGTGAATACACGTGTTTCACAGCATTTCGAACGACTTTCGACTGTTTCAGGCGTAAATACACGTGTTATACCGCATTTCCATCAACTTTTAACTGTTCCGAACTCAGAAATAAGTATTTTACTGAATTTTGCACGATGTTCAACCGTTCCAGGCATGACTACGCGTGTTTCACACCCCCCTGGAACTGAAACAGCACTTGCAGCCCGATCAAAAAACATGATAATTGGAATTTTTCACGTTTTAATTACAATTATTGACAAATTGATTATATTTTTTTACTTCCGTTGTTATCGAGCCAGGTTTAGTCTGAAGCTGCACCACACTCATTTTTCGACCGGGACGATGTTCAGAAACTTGCAGTGTCCTTATAAAAATTCATTACGAATCTTCACGAGTTAATTACACTCACCCTTATTAGAACAATAAGGTGTTGGCTGAATCTCATCGGACGCTACGCTGAAGCGAACAAGAAAATGCATACACTGCAGAAATCAAAGTGCTGTTGAGTAGTATTTGATACGTTAATTCCACGATACGAATAACTGCATGAGCCTGATTTATTCTACCGGTGAAACCGTGCAAAAACTTAATATTTAGTTTCAATCGAGCAAATCGCCGGATTAATTACACGAGCCCAATCCATCCCACCGACATGATCGTACTGGAAAACGGTCGAGTGAAGAATTGCGAACGTGGATTCCAATCCCGAATGAATTACACGAGCCCAATCCATCCCACCGACATGATCGTACTGGAAAACGGTCGAGTAAAGAATTGCCAACGTGGATTCCAATCCCGAAATAATTACACGAGCCCAATCCATCCCACCGACATGATCGTACTGGAAAACGGTCGAGTAAAGAATTGTCAACGCGGATTCCAATCCCGAGTTAATTACACGATCATATTCCCTTTTGTATCAACATATTTAATTTTTTTCGGAAAAAGTCTGCCGACTTGACTTCAACATGCTGTTATCAACATTGTTGCGGAGATATCTCCACTACGAATCTTGTCGAGTAAAGAATCCACCAAAATGATTCGTGGGACACTTTTTTCACGTGTTTTGACGTGAAAAACACGAATCCATCAGGCAAATTGAGCTACGGATGAATCCTCGTGAAATATCTTCATTTTTTCACTTTTTACAGCAAAAAATCGAGGATAACTCAATTTTTCTCGTACATAGATCGATTCAGCCTGCAGAATCGTGTTTCTAGGGTCAAAACACCTCAAAAAAGTGTCCTACGAACGATTTCGACATTTCATCATTTTTGGGTTAGAAATCGCAATAATCCAAGGGGCCAGACCTCTGAAATCCGTACGATTTTGGAGTCGAAAACAAAGTTTCACTAAAATGATTCGTAGGACACTTTTTTCACGTGTTTTGACGTGAAGAACACGAATCCATCAGGCAAATTGAGCTACGAATGAATCCTCGTGAAATATCTTCATTTTTTCTTTTTTTACAGCAAAAAATCGAGGATAACTCAATTTTTCTCGTACATAGATCGATTCAGTTTGCAGAATCGTGTTTCTAGGGTCAAAACACTCCAGAAAAGTGTTCTACAAACGATTTCGACGATCCATCATCTTTGGGTTAGAAATCGCAATAATCCAAGGGGCCAGACCTCTCAAATTCGTACGATTTTGGAGTCGAAAACAAAGTTTCACCAAAATGATCTGTAGGACACTTTTTTCACGTGTTTTAAAGTGAAAAACACGAAACCATCAGGCAAATTCAGCTACGAATGGATTCTCTTGAAATATCTTCGTTTTTTCACTTTTTACAGCAGAAAATCGCAGATAACTCAATTTTTCTCGTAGATAGATCGATTCAGCTTGCAGAATCGTGTTTCTAGGGTCAAAACACTCCAGAAAAGTGTCCTACGAACGATTTCGACGATCCATCATCTTCGGGTTAGAAATCGCAATAATCTAAGGGGCCAGACCACTCAAATCCGTATTACTTCGGAGTCGAAAACAAAGTTGTACCAAAATGATTCGTAGGACACTTTTTTTACGTGTTTTGACGTGAAAAACACGAATCCATCAGGCAAATTGAGCGACGAATGAATCCTTTCGGAATATCTTCATTTTTTCACTTTTGCAGCAGAAAATCGAGAATAACTCAATTTTTCTTGTAGATAGATCGATTCAGCTCACAGAATCGTGTTTCTGGGGTCAAAACACTTCAGAAAAGTGTCCTACGAACGATTTCGACGATCCATCATCTTTGGGTTGGGAATCGCAATTATCCGAAGGGCCAGACCTCTCAAATCCGTACGATTTTGGAATCGAAAACAAAGTTCCACCAAAATGATTCGTAGGACACTTTTTTTACGTGTTTTGACGTGAGAAGAGCGAATCCATTGGGCAAATTGAGCTACGAATGAATTCTTCTCGAAATATCTTCATTTTTTTACTTTTTACAGCGAAAAATGAGGGAGTACTCAAATATTCCTATAGATAGTTCAATTCAGCTTGCAAAATCGTTTTCCGGGGGTCAAAACACTTTAGAAAAGTGTCCTACGAACGATTTCGACGATCCATCATCTTTGGGTTAGAAATCGCAATAATCTAAGGGGCCAGACCTCTCAAATTCGTACGATTTTGGAGTCGAGAACAAAGTTGCACCAAAATGATTCGTAGGACACTTTTTTTACGTGTTTTGACGTGAAAAACACGAATCCATTAGGCAAATTGAGCCACGGATGAATTCTCGTGAAATATCTTCATTTTTTCACTTTTGACAGCGAAAAATCGAGGATAACTCAATTTTTCTCGTACATAGATCGATTCAGCCTGCAGAATCGTGTTTCTAGGGTCAAAACACCTCAAAAAAGTGTCCTACGAACGATTTCGACGATTCATCATTCTTGGGTTAGAAATCGCAATAATCCAAGGGGCCAGACCTCTGAAATCCGTACGATTTTGGAGTCGAAAACAAAGTTTCACTAAAATAATCCGTAAGACACTTTTTTTACGTGTTTTGACGTGAAAAACACGAATCCATCAGGCAAATTGAGCTACGAATGAATCCTCGTGGAATATCTTCTTTTTTTCTTTTTTCACAGCAAAAAATCGAGGATAACTCAATTTTTCTCGTACATAGATCGATTCAGTTTGCAGAATCGTGTTTCTAGGGTCAAAACACTCCAGAAAAGTGTTCTACAAACGATTTTGACGATCCATCATCTTTGGGTTAGAAATCGCAATAATCCAAGCGGCCAGACCTCTCAAATCCGTACGATTTTGGGGGTCGAAAACAAAGTTGTACCAAAATGATCCGTAGGACACTTTTTTTACGTGTTTTGACGTGAAAAACACGAATCCATCAGGCAAATTGAGCGACGAATGAATCCTTCCGGAATATCTTCATTTTTTCACTTTTGCAGCAGAAAATCGAGAATAACTCAATTTTTCTTGTAGATAGATCGATTCAGCTCACAGAATCGTGTTTCTGGGGTCAAAACACTTCAGAAAAGTGTCCTACGAACGATTTTGACGATTCATCATCTTTGGGTTGGAAATCGCAATAATCTAAGGGGCCAGACCTCTCAAATCCGTACGATTTTGGAATCGGAAACAAAGTTCCACCAAAATGATTCGTAGGACACTTTTTTTACGTGTTTTGACGTGAGAAGAGCGAATCCATTGGGCAAATTGAGCTACGAATGAATTCTTTTCAAAATATCTCCATTTTTTTACTTTCTACAGCGAAAAATAAGGGAGTACTCAAATATTCTTATAGATAGTTCAATCCAGCTTGGAAATCGTTTTCCGAGGGTCAAAACACTTTAGAAAAGTGTCCTACGAACGATTTCGACGATCCATCATCTTTGGGTTAGAAATCGCAATAATCTGAGGGGCCAGACCTCTCAAATCCGAACGATTTTGAAGTCGAAAACAGAGTTTCACCAAAATGATTCGTAGGACACTTTTTTTACGTGTTTTGACGTAAAAAACACGAATGCATCAGGCAAATTGAGCGACGAATGAATCCTTTCGGAATATCTTCATTTTTTCACTTTTGCAGCAGAAAATCGAGGATCACTCCATTTTTCTCGTAGATAGATCGATTCAGCTCACAGAATCGTGTTTCTGGGGTCAAAACACTTCAGAAAAGTGTCCTACGAACGATTTCGACGATCCATCATCTTCGGGTTGGAAATCGCAATTATCCAAGGGGCCAGACCTCCCAAATCCGTACGATTTCAGATTTAAAGACAAAGTTTCACCAAAACAATTCGCAGGACACTTTTTTTACGTGTTTTGACGTAAGAAGAGCGAATCCATTGGGCAAATTGAGCTACGAATGAATTCTTCACAAAATATCTCCATTTTTTTACTATATACAGCAAAAAATAAGGGAGTACTCAAATATTTTTATGGATAGATTAATTCGGCTTGCAAAATCGTTTTCCGGGGGTCGAAACACTTTAGAAAAGTGTCCTACGAACGATTTCGACGATCGATCATCTTTGGGTTAGAAATCGCAATAATCTAAGGGGCCAGACCTCTCCAATCCGTAAGATTTTAGAGTCGAAAACAAAGTTCCACCAAAATGATTCGTAGGACACTTTTTTTACGTGTTTTGACGTGAGAACACGAATCCATCAGGCAAATTGAGCGACAAATGAATCCTTCCGGAATATCTTCATTTTTTCACTTTTGCAGCAGAAAATCGAGGATAACTCAATTTTTCTCGTAGATAGATCGATTCAGCGTGCAAAATCGTTTTCTGGGGGTCGAAACACTCTAGAAAAGTGTCCTACGAACGATTTCGACGATCCATCATCTTTGGGTTAGAAATCGCAATAATCGAAGGGGCCAGACTTCTCAAATCCGTACGATTTTAGAGTCGAAAACAAAGTTCCACCAAAATGATTCGTGGGACACTTTTTTTACGTGTTTTGACGTGAAAAACACGAATCCATCGGGCAAATTGAGCTACGAATGAATCCTCGTAAAATATCTTCATTTTTTCTTTTTTTACAGCAAAAAATCGAGGATAACTCAACTTTTCTCGTAGATAGATCGATTCAGCTTACGAAATCGTGTTTCTGGGGTCGAAACCCTTCAGAATAGTGTCCTACGAACGATTTCGACGATCAATCATCTTTGGGTTGGAAATCGCAATAACCCAAGGGGCCAGACCTTTCAAATCCGTACGATTTTAGAGTCGAAAACAAAGTTCCACCGAAATGATTCGTGGGACACTTTTTTCACGTGTTTTGACGTGAAAAACACGAATCCATCAGGAAAATTGAGCGACGAATGAATCCTTCCGGAATATCTTAATTCTTTAACTTTTGCAGCAGAAAATCGAGGATAACTCAATTTTTCTCGTAGATAAATCGATTCAGCTTACAAAATCGTGTTTCTGGGGTCGAAACCCTTCAGAAAAGTGTCCTACGAACGATTTCGACGATCCATCATCTTTGGGTTGGAAATCGCAATAACCCAAGGGGCCAGACCTTTCAAATCCGTACGATTTTAGAGTCGAAAACAAAGTTCCACGAAAATGATTCGTAGGACACTTTTTTTACGTGTTTTGACGTGAGAAGAGCGAATTCATTGGGCAAATTGAGCTACGAATGAATTCTTTCCAAAATATCTTCATTTTTTCACTCTTTACAGCGAAAAATAAGGGAGTACTTGAATATTTCCATAGATAGATCAATTCAGCTTGCAGAATCGTGTTTCTGGGGTCAAAACACTTCAGAAAAGTGTCCTACGAACGATTTCGACGATCCATCATCTTTGGGTTGGGAATCGCAATAATCCAAGGGGCCAGACCTCTCAAATCCGTACGATTTCAGAGTCGAGAACAAAGTTTCACCAATATAATTTGTAGGACACTTTTTTCACGTGTTTTGACGTGAAAAACACGAATCCATCAGGCTAATTGAGCGACGAATGAATCCTGCCGGAATATCTTCATTTTTTCACTTTTGCAGCAGAAAATCGAGGATAACTCAATTTTTCTCGTAGATAGATCGATTCAGCTCACAGAATCGTGTTTCTGGGGTCAAAACACTTCAGAAAAGTGTCCTACGAACGATTTCGACGATCCATCATCCTTGGGTTGGGAATCGCAATATTCCAAAGGGCCAGACCTCTCAAATCCGTACGAGTTTGAAGTCGAAAACAAAGTTTCACCAAAATAATTCGTAGGACACTTTTTTTACGTGTTTTGACGTGAGAAGAGCAAATCCATTAGGCAAATTGGGCTACGAATGAATTCTTCACAAAATATCTTTATTTTTTTACTTTTTACAGCGAAAAATGAGGGAGTACTCAAATATTTTTATAGATAGATCGATTCAGCTTGAAAATCGTTTTCTGGGGGTCGAAACACTTTAGAAAAGTGTCCTACGAACGATTTCGACGATCCATCATCTTTGGGTTAGAAATCGCAATAATCTGAGGGGCCAGACCTCTTAAATCCGTACGATTTTGGAGTCGAAAACAAAGTTCCACCAAAATGATTCGTGGGACACTTTTTTTACGTGTTTTGACGTAAAAAACACGAATCCATCGGGAAAATTGAGCGACGAATGAATATTTCCGGAATATCTTCATTTTTCAACTTTTGCAGCAGAAAATCGAGGATAACTCAATTTTTCTCGTAGATAGATCGATTCAGCTTACAAAATCGTGTTTCTGGGGTCAAAACACTTCAGAAAAGTGTCCTACGAACGATTTCGACGATCTTTGGGTTGGAAATCGCAAAAACCCAAGGGGCCAGACCTTTCAAATCCGCACGATTTTAGATTTGAAAACAAAGTTTCACCAAAATGATTCGTAGGACAGTTTTTTTACGTGTTTTGAAGTGAGAAGAGCGAATTCATTGGGCAAATTGAGCTACGAATGAATTCTTTTCGAAATATCTTCATTTTTTTACTCTTTAAAGCGAAAAATAAGGGAGTACTCGAATATTTCCATAGATAGATCAATTCAGCTTGCAGAATCGTGTTTCTAGGGTCAAAACACTTCAGAAAAGTGTCCTACGAACGATTTCGACGATCCATCATCTTTGGGTTGGGAATCGCAATAATCCAAGGGGCCAGACCTCTCAAATCCGTACGATTTTAGAGTCGAAAACAAAGTTTCACTAAAATAATTTGTAGGACACTTTTTTCACGTGTTTCGACGTGAAAAACACGAATCCATCAGGCTAATTGAGCGACGAATGAATCCTTCCGGAATATCTTCATTTTTTCACTTTTGCAGCAGAAAATCGAGGATAACTCAATTTTTCTCGTAGATAGATCGATTCAGCTCACAGAATCGTGTTTCTGGGGTCAAAACACTTCAGAAAAGTGTCCTACGAACGATTCCGACGATCCATCATCTTTGGGTTGGGAATCGCAATATTCCAAGGGGCCAGACCTCTCAAATTCGTACGATTTTCAAGTCGAAAACAAAGTTTCACCAAAATAATTCGTAGGACACTTTTTTCACGTGTTTTGACGTGAGAAGAGCAAATCCATTGGGCAAATTGAGCTACGAATGAATTCTTCACAAAATATCTTTATTTTTTTAATTTTTACAGCGAAAAATAAGGGAGTACTCAAATATTTTTATAGATAGATCGATTCAGCTTGAAAAATCGTTTTTTGGGGGTCGAAACACTTTAGAAAAGTGTCCTACGAACGATTTCGACGATCCATCATCCTTGGGTTGGAAATCGCAATAATCAAAGGGGCCAGACCTCTCAAATCCGTACGATTTTGGAGTCGAAAACAAAGTTTCACCAAAATAATTCGTTGGACACTTTTTTCACGTGTTTTGACGTGAAAAACACGAATCCATCAGGCAAATTGAGCGACGAATGAATCCTTTCGGAATATTTTCATTTTTCACTTTTGCAGCAGAAAATCGAAGATAACTCAATTTTTCTTGTAGATAGATCGATTTAGCTCACAGAATCGTGTTTCTGGGGTCAAAAACCTTCAGAAAAGTGTCCTACGAACGATTTCGACGATCCATCATCTTTGGGTTGGGAATCGCAAAAATCCAAGGGGCCAGACCTCTCAAATCCGTACGATTTTAGAGTCGAAAACAAAGTTTAACCAAAATAATTCGTAGGACACTTTTTTCACGTGTTTTGACGTGAGAAGAGCGAATCCATTGGGCAAATTGGGCTACGAATGAATTCTTTACAAAATATCTTCATTTCTTCACTTTTTACAGCGAAAATAAGGGAGTACTCAAATATTTTCATAGATAGATCAATTCAGCTTGCAGAATCGTGTTTCTGGGGTCAAAACACTTCAGAAAAGTGGTCCTACGAACGATTTCGACGATCCATCATCTTTGGGTTGGGAATCGCAATAATCCAAGGGGCCAGACCTATCGAATCCGTACGATTTTAGAGTCGAAAACACAGTTTCACCAAAATAATTTGTAGGACACTTTTTTTACGTGTTTTTGACGTGAAAAACACGAATCCATCAGGCTAATTGAGCGACGAATGATCCTGCCGGAATATCTTCATCTTTTAACTTGTGCAGCAGAAAATCGAGAATTACTCAATTTTTTTCGTAGATAGATCGATTCAGCTCACAGAATCGTGTTTCTGGGGTCAAAACACTTCAGAAAAGTGTCCTACGAACGATTTCGACGATCCATCATCTTTGGGTTGGGAATTGCAATAATCCAAGGGGCCAGACCTCTCAAATCCGTACGATTTTAGAGTCGAAAACGAAGTTTTACCAAAATAATTTGTAGGACACTTTTTTCACGTGTTTTGACGTGAAAAACACGATCCATCAGGCTAATTGAGCGACGAATGAATTCTGCCGGAATATCTTCATTTTTTCACTTTTGCAGCAGAAAATCGAGGATAACTCAATTTTTCTCGTAGATAGATCGATTCAGCTCACAGAATCGTGTTTCTGGGGTCAAAACACTTCAGAAAAGTGTCCTACGAACGATTTCGACGATCCATCATCTTTGGGTTGGAATCGCAATATTCCAAGGGCCAGACCTCTCAAATCCGTACGATTTTGGAGTCGAAAACAAAGTTTCAGCAAAATAATTCGTAGGACACTTTTTTTACGTGTTTTGACGTGAGAAGAGCAATTCCATTAGGCAAATTGAGCTACGAATGAATTCTTCACAAAATATCTTTATTTTTTTACTTTTTACAGCGAAAAATAAGGAAGTACTCGAATATTTTTATAAATAGATCAATTCAGCTTGCAAAATTGTTTTTTGGGGGTCGAAACACTTTAGAAAAGTGTCCTACGAACGATTTCGACGATCCATCATCTTTGGGTTAGAAATCGCAATAATCTGAGGGGCCAGACCTCTCAAATCCGTACGATTTTGGAGTCGAAAACAAAGTTCCACCAAAATGATCGTAAGACACTTTTTTTACGTGTTTTGACGTGAGAAGAGTGATATCATTGGGCAAATTGAGCTACGAATGAATTCTTTTCAAAATATCTTCATTTCTCCACTTTTTACAGCGAAAAAAAAGGGACTACTCAAATATTTTCATAAATAGATCAATTCAGCTTGCAGAATCGTGTTTCTGGGGTCAAAACATTTTCAGAAAAGTGTCCTACGAACGATTTTCGACGATCCATCATCTTCGGGTTAGAAATCGCAATAATCTGAGGGGGCCAGACCTCTCAAATCCGTACGTTTTTGGAGTCGGAAACAAAGTTCCCACCAAAATGATTCGTGGGACACTTTTTTTACGTGTTTTGACGTGAAAAACACGAATCCATCAGGAAAATTGAGCGACGAATGAATCCTTCCGGAATATCTTTATTTTTCAACTTTTGCAGCAGAAATCAAGGATAACTCGATTTTTCTCGTAGATAGATCGATTCAGCTCACAAAATCGTGTTTCTGGGGTCAAAACACTTCAGAAAAGTGTCCTACGAACGATTTCGACGATCCATCATCTTTGGGTTGGAAATCGCAATAACCCAAGGGGCCAGACCTTTCAAATCCGTACGATTTTAGAGTCGAAAACAAAGTTTCACCAAAATGATTCGTAGGACATTTTTTTTCACGTGTTTTGACGTGAAAAGAGCGAATTCATTGGGCAAATTGAGCTACGAATGAATTCTTCTCGGAATATCTTCATTTTTTTACTTTTTAGAGCGAAAAATAAGGAGTACTCGAATATTTCCATAGATAGATTATTTAGCTTGCAGAATCGTGTTTCTGGGGTCAAAACACTTTAGAAAAGTGTCCTCCGAACGATTTCGACGATCCATCATCTTTGGGTTAGAAATCGCAATGATCTGAGGGGCCAGACCTCTCAAATCCGTACGATTTTGGAGTCGAAAACGAAGTTCCACAAAATGATTCGTGGGACACTTTTTTCACGTGTTTTGACGTGAAAAACACGAATCCATCGGGCAGATTAAGCGACGAATAAATCCTTTCGGAATATCTTTTTTTTTTCACTTTTGCAGCAGAAAATCGAGGATAACTCAATTTTTCTCGTAGATAGATCGATTCAGCTCACAGAATCATGTTTCTGGGGTCAAAACACTTCTGAAAAGTGTCCTACGAACGATTTCGACAATCCATCATCTTTGGATTGGAAATCGCAATAACTCAAGGGGCCAGACCTTTCAAATCCGTACGATTCTAGAGTCGAAAAACAAAGTTTCACCAAAATAATTCGTAGGACACTTTTTTTACGTGTTTTGACGTGAAAAACACGAATCCATCAGGCAAATCGAGCGACGAATGAATCCTTTCGGAATATTTCCATTTTTCCACTTTTGCAGCAGAAAATCGAGGATAACTCAATTTTTCTCGTAGATAGATCGATTTAGCTCACAGAATCGTGTTTCTGGGGTCAAAAACCTTCAGAAAAGTGTCCTACGAACGATTTCGACGATCTTTGATTGGAAATCGCAATAACCCAAGGGGCCAGACCTTTCAAATCCGTACGATTTTAGGAGTCGAAAACAAAGTTTCACCAAAATGATTCGTAGGACACTTTTTTTACGTGTTTTGACGTGAAAAACACGAATCCATCAGGCAAATTAAGCGACGAATGAATCCTTTCGGAATATTTCCATTTTTTTACTTTTGCAGCAGAAAAATCGAGGGTAACTCAATTTTTCTCGTAGATAGATCGATTTAGCTCACAGAATCGTGTTTCTGGGGTCAAAAACCTTCAGAAAAGTGTCCTACGAACGATTTCGACGATCCATCATCTTTGGGTTGGGAATCGCAATAATCCAAGGGGCCAGACCTCTCAAATCCGTACGATTTTAGAGTCCGAAAAACAAAGTTTAACCAAAATAATCCGTAGGACACTTTTTTCACGTGTTTTGACGTGAGAAGAGCGAATCCATTGGGCAAATTGGGCTACGAATGAAATCTTCACAAAATATCTTCATTTCTTCACTTTTTACAGCGAAA